>VUQH01024063.1:0-16233 GCA_015106775.1 Etroplus canarensis
GATTAAGTGCCAGGAGGATTGCCAGGATTTATACATCGCTGGTTTGAGCGGGGAGTCAAGGAGGCCATATACGTGAACAGGGAAAGACTGTCTCTGAATCGAGGAGGGGGACTAAGGGTACATCTTTCGCCATCTTACAACGCTGTGATTGCAGCCATTCCCCAACTCTTTGTGGATGGTACTCGGCCATTGATTGATTCTGACAGACTAATATTGTTCTTTATTACAAGACTGAAGGCTGCAGCTGCATATATTTAATTAATTTAATTGCAGCATCATAATATTTCTCCTGTTTGGAGAAAATTATAAAACTCAATGGATATGAAAGTTAATGATAAAATTAAGGATAAACTGATGCATTAAATATTCTTTGTGAGCTGATACATTTGTGTAATATAAAACTCTTAACTCAGGTGAAGAAATATGTAAACAGGCTGACTTCATGATAAATTCATCTCAAAGGACAAGAGACAAACATTTGTCCTTTTAATAACATATTAAGTAATGTTTTAAATTAAACGAACCCAAAATATGTAAAGCAATTAAATCATCTACAGCAGTAATATACAATAAACACATAAACATCATATACAGTATCTGACAGAAGTGAAGAAAACACAAACTGAGCATATTTTGTTCATATTTATTTACCAACTATATTTTACATTAATCACACTTTAAAGTTTTCATTGTACAAAGTGTACCTGTCCTCTTTACTGCAGTATTTTCAGTGTATTCATAATTTTTACCTGAAGTATTTTTTATATTGATCACAGACTGTACCTGACATTAACTATGAAGGCAGATTATGGATAAATAAATAGATGATCATGCTGTGGACAGCAGAGAGAGGAAGACCCCTCCATGTCCCAGTAACAGGAGGGTTTTTATTGGACAGATAAATGTTCTGTCCTCCAGAACATTTTAGAAATCAGGACATCCTTCATGCTGAAGGAGCACAAATTACAAAGATGAGAAAGCCTCCTGTCTTCGTGATGTCTGCATGAGTTATTGTCCATCACTATTTTACTTCCTATTTTATCTGAATGTTAGTTTAAAATGAGGCATTGAGGTGAGGATGTGCTATTTAGGTGAACACCTGTTCCCTTGACTCCTCTCTCCTTGTGTCAACACAGGAGCAGAGGAATCCAGGATCAACAGGACAGGAAATGAAAGTTAATCTGAGTTCACGCCCCGCAATTTTATCCTTCATTAAACAATAGGGGGCGGCAGTGTGTTGGAGGACTCGCTTGGGAACCAGAGGAGTGCTGAGAGATGCCGGCTCAAGACCCGCTCAGACCCGGACCCGCCGGTCATCCAAGACCCGCCAGCCCGAGACCCCACCCTGGACCCTTATGCATGGAGGTGGGCCAAAAGCTGGAGAGTTGTCGGCTGAGGTGCCGTGGAGCATGGTGGTTGTTCTGCGTGTGAATAAGAGCTGGAGAGATGGATCAAGCATTTTCCAATCCAGAAAACCACTAAATGATCCAGAACAGATTTGAATCCGCTGTTCCACTGCTGACGCCACTGTGTCTGAATGTTTCTGCTGTCTATGCAGGCTGATCCGATTACTGCCGCTGATGGTATCCTGCTTACAGCAAACTGAATGATGTCTGCCTTATAAGCAGAGAAGAAAGTGAAACCAAAGCAGCCATCTTCTGATCCCATCAGAGAAGCAGATGGCTTGTTTCCACATGCAAGGCAAGCACACTGATCATCCACAGGACTGACTCCAGGTGAAAACAAGCTCTGCGGGGGTAGAATCATCCTGGTTCATTCCCTGACAACATTTTTGGGTGATTTCCTTTTGAACTGAGGGAGATTTTTGACCAGCAGTGTTTGTGCTGGACTAGTTTCAAACAAACAAACAAACAAATCCTTTATTCATCCCCAGATGGGGAAATTCCAAATCACCACCACTCTTTTTGTTAGTTGTTACACACACTTTTACATGCAACGTGCAGCGGTGAGGGAGGTTGGTGAGTGATGCTGGGGATTACTTCAGGGGTTGAGTTGGCATCTCAACATCTTTACACTTAAGAGCTTCAGCTGCAGGCTTCTTCTACTCTGAGCTCTGATGGGGAGTTCCGTATATTTCAGGTGGGAATGTCATCTTGGTATTCACCTCCACCTCCTCCAGGTTAAGTATCCGGACTTTCCCGTCAGCTTTTAGAACTGAAGAAACCTTTCAAATGAAAAGTGAAATGTCTTCAAGAACATGAAACAGAAACAAAAACAGCCAGTCGAGTTGCCTTCAACTCGAGCCCTTATAATCTGGCTCCCACAGACTTCAGATCAGTGAGTCTGAGTGCCACATCCCTCTGCGACTCACACACTCCAATGCAATCCAATGAGAGTTTCTGCTGAATAATTTTTACACAAACAAGTTCTGTTAAATGACAATTTTTTATTTGAAACTGAAATAAAGCAAAGATCTTTGTGCAAACAGATCAAAGATGAAAACGTATAGCTTGGTTTGCTGAGACAAAATGACAGATTAAAAAAAAATATTGAGTAGAGTACAGAACATCCAAGTTGTTTATAATAAAGTGATGACATCATTTCATAAGCTGTGACTGCTGATTAAGTATGCGCATTTGCACAAAATACACAAAATACAAAACATGTGAAACAGAGTGAGGCTCTGTGTCGCTTTATAGGTTTACACATCGTTGGTCCTGTTTACTCCTGATATGACCACGTGTTCTGCTCAGTTTCATTCATGCATGTTCTCTTAGTCATGGTTCTGCGTTAGGTTTCCCATCAGCAGTTTTATTCTTTTATTTTATGGTGGGTTTTTAGCTGGAGCTGACTCGTCGTTCTGTCGAAGTCGGATTGTATATTTGTCAGGATGGTTTGTTGTCTGTTAAAATCGTTTTGTGGATACAAACCAAAAGACAATAAATGACCAATGGTGACAACTGATTGTGGCCCACCAACACCAACACTACCAAAGAAGTCCTAGTCCCAGTCCCACAGGAAGCTAATTTCTGCCACTTGTATCCATGAACTCATTCTTTCAGCCTTTAGCCAGAGCTCATGACCATAGCTGAGGGTAGGAACGTAGGTCAACTGCAAATCAATTTAACGCTCAGCTCTCCCTTCACCTCATCAGACCAGTACAGCGTGTGTACCGGTCAGTTGTGAAGAGACCCAGAGTGGGCACTCCACCCTTTTCTGACTGAGAATCATGGCCTCAGACCTGGAGGTGCCATTTCCAGGCTGTTTCACACTCAGGTGCCACCTGCTCCAGCCTGAGGTGGAGGTCATGGCTCAATGAAGCCAACAGAATCACATCATCTGCAAAAAGCAGAGCTGAGATCCTGAGCCCACTAACCCCAACCTCCAACCCCTTGGCTGCACCTAAAAATTCTAAACATAAAACTTATGAAAAGAATTACAACCCTCCCCATTTACCCGGGCTTGGGACCGGCACTAGGCGTACACTTGCTTGTGGCCCTCCTGTGGCTGGGTTAACTGAAAGAGAAAGAAGTGTCATACTTCACAAACAATCACACACAAACAGAAAAGAAAAAGAAAAGTCGATTCTGCACTTATTACTGCGTGATTAGGACGTTCTGGGAGCAGATCCTTAAAAATCTGAAACCTCACCTGACTGAGATCATCTTCTTGGTCACCTCTGAACTGCTGTCAGAGCTGCTGCTACTCTTAAACCTCTCCCTCTTCATCCCTTTCTGATTTCTTACACTGAGTGCTCTGCATTTCACCCATGACCTCAAACTCTACAGAGAGCAAAAGGCAACTTCTGTTTCAAACTGACCTGAATTTCATATGCAGGGTCATCGATGGTGAGTCTGAGACTACGAACGAGCAGTTTTTCAGAGTCTGCAGTTTCAGCACGGGGAAGAAGACCAGAAGAATGCTCGCCATGTTCTTCATTCGTGGGATGTGGGAAGCTTTCCCACGGGGTGAGACTGTCAACGTGGAGCTACACTGGAATGTCCTGAGGCGTCTGGCAAGTAAACGATCTGAACTGTAGGGGGAGCCAGCCCGCACTGGCTCAGAGCGCATTTTCACCTGCTCTATTCGCCAGATTAGCCGTCCTGTCACTTTGTTGTCTTTCTGAAAGTGAAAATCAATTGAAAGATTAATGCTTTGACTCACTGAACGAGATACAGCAGCATCGCAGAGGCACGAGTGTAAGAGGACATGACAGGACATCAGCCGAGAGGTCTGAAAACAGCAGAAAAAACTGTCCAGAGGTGCTTGAGAAGATGATCGTGAACGTGAGATCAGCTAAAATTAAATCAGGAAAGTTTTTGATATGTATGAATCTGACCCCAAACTTTCCACATCTCATAAAATACAGCAATGAAACATTTAATATAAAGATTTTAGTTTTTATACAAATATTTTATAATCACATATTAGGTACAGTAGCATTATTTCTGCTCAGTCCATTATTAAAATATGTTATTATTGCATTCATGCAATAAAGTGCTGAATTGTTTCTAATCACATAAGATTTTTTTTTTTAAATCTCACACGGGAAATGGACAGGAAAGTAGCGTCCTGATTGGCTGCAGCTGTTGAAAAAACCAAAAATAGAATCATAATGAAACTAAAGTGCTTAGTAAGTTCTGTTATTTACAATTTGCAAGTCATGCTACTGTGGCTCCATTTTATGCTTGTGCACCGACTCGCACAGTTTATTTAGTACTTGGTATAGCTTATATAAACTGAGAGTTTCACATTGTAATGCTAATTCTGTGGTGATGTTTAAACTCTTTTAGCTCTGTCTTTGGTTTGCCACAGCAGATGAATACACATCAGTAATATGACAGAGATTTTACACCGGATGCCCTTCCTAATGCAACCCTCCTGTGGTGGAAAAGGCTTGTGTCTCCACCTGAACTGCTAAACGCTCCATCTGCACCTGTTCCCAGAGAAAATCCTCTTCAACAGAAAACTGAAATTAGTAAAGATATAACTTAAGAGAAACACCAAGCTCAAACTTATTAAAAAGCTTTTTGCAGCCACTCTGCAAACCTGCATCCACATCTGTGTTAATGATAGATGTGAGAATCTGACTCTTGAACGTAACTTGAGGAGATCAGCTGACTCGCTCTTACTGCCCTGAGGTGACGGTGCTATCCACAGCACTTTTGTGATTATTTTCTGCTTGTTGTTAGGAAATTTAAGTCTTATCAATGAGTGATCAAAGGATCAGAAGAGAGCAACGCTGCACGCATCACTAATGTCGTGTGACCCTTTTCAAATTTCAACTTTGTGGAACAGCAGAACACACAATCACCCAGGAGTAAAGAGATCTGAGACATTAACCTCAGCTGTTTAACAACCGTTTTCCACTGGGGGTTGGTAGGACTTCGCTTTTTGTGCATTTCTTGTATATTTTGTACATAAATACAGCAAATATAATAAAAAGAACCCCAGCAAAAATTGACACGCCAACTATAACTGAAAGCATTTTATCTTCCTCTATTCCATCCTTGTCTCTTCCATCCTCTTCTCTTCCATTCTTGTCCCTTCCATCCTTGTCTCCTACATCCTTGGTGTCTTCCTCTGCTAAACCTGTTGAGCAGAAAGTGGTGTGAGGACCCAGCTGCAGGGTACACTGACAATAGTTCTTGCTTTACAATGCTACGCCATCGTTAACAGTCAGTGGAGGTGATATCACAGCTGCTGTTGGTCACACAGTCAGTAATGACTGTATCTGCATCACCTTGGTAATACCTGCTGGGTAGCATATCTGAGGTCATGTTTCAGACCATGTTCAACAACTAAAACAAGCAGAAAAACACAATCCAGCAGCAATGATTCACACTGACCACAGAGAGTCTGTCATTTAGTTCTTCGCTCTCAAACTGCTGTATATTGTTACTGGCCACTTCATTAGGTACCCATCTTCAGCTGCTTGATAATGCAACTCTGTAATCAGTCAATCACATGGCAGCAACTCAGTGCATTTAGGCATGTAGACATGATCAAAGCAACAGGTTAAAGTTCAAATCGCACGTCAGAATAGAGGAAAAAGGTGATTTACGGGATTTTGATTTGACAGGTTGCTGGTCTGAGTGTTTCAGAAACTGGTGATCTACTGGGATCCATCTCTAGGGTTTACAGAAAATAGTCCGAATAAGAGAAACTATCCAGCGAGCAGCAGCTCCCTGGGGGAAAATGCCTTGTTGTTTTCAGAGGTCAGAGGAGCATGGCCAGACTGTTTCCAGCTGATAGGAAGACAGCAGTAGCTAAAATAACCACTGGTTACAACCAAGGTATGCAGAAGAGCATCTCTGAAGGCACAACATGAGGGACTTTGAAGCAGATGGGGTACAGCAGCAGGAGACCACACTGAGTACCACTTCTGTCAGCTAAGAACAGGAAACTAAGGTTACAGTTCACATGGACTCACCAAAACTGGATAAAGATGTTGCCTAGTCTAATGAGTCTCGATCTTGTTCCATCTTAAACATGACAATAAGTCCCCTGTAATCAAAAGGCATCCACAGTCACCAGATCTCAGTCCAATAGAGCACGGTTGGAATGTGGTGGAAACTGAGATTCTCATCATGGACGTGCAGCCAACAAGTCTGCAGCAACTCTGTGATGCAATCATGTCAATATGGAGCAACATTTCAAAGGAATGTTCCCAGCACCTTGATGAATCTGTACCATTAAGAATCAAGGCAGTTCTGAAGGCAAAATCTGGGCCATCGCAGTACTAGCAAGGTGTACCAAATGAAGTGGCCAGCGAGTGTATGTGTTAAGTACATCCTGATGCAGCACCATTCAAAACAAAATGTGCAACAATGAAATATTAAGTTTAAACTACTTCCAATTTTGTTCATTTTCAAGTATAAATCTACTAACGTATAATGAATCATTTTAATCAAGCTTCACAGCAGGATATATGTCATTAAAAACAATTCCAGCTGCAACATTAAAGTGAAGTACACACAAATCAATAATTATGATGGAATCTTATCATGCGTATGATTCTGCATAACGAGTACTTTTACTGTAGGTACTTTAAAGATGCTGTAAAGATGCTAAACTTCTGTACTTTGTGTAGGATTATACACTGATTAGGTGTAACATTATGACCAGCTGCCTAATATCATGTTGGTCCACCTTTTGTTGCCAAAACAAGCCTGACCCACTGAGTCATGGACTCCCTCGGATCACCACTGTTCCTTCCTTGGACCACTTTTGATAGGTACTGACCGCTGCAGACCAGGAATACCCTACAAGAGCTGCAGGTTTGGAGATGCTCTGACCCGGTCGTCTAGCCATCATAATTTGGCCTTTGTCGAATTTGTTTAAATTCTTATGCTTGTCCATTTTTCCTGCTTCTAACACATCAACTTTGAGGACAAACTTGTTCACTTGTTCCTTACTATAGCCCACCCACTAACATGTGATGAAGAGATATTCATTGTTAGTCACCTCACCTGTCAGAGGTCATCATGTTACGCCTGATCGGTTTAACTTTAATTTAAGTACCAAGTCTAAGTACTTCTTTCACCACTTTGTAAAACATTCAAACTCAAACCACGGTTAAACCTATGCGGCCACAGCCAGGTCAAAGACACAGACACACATGCGAGTCATCAGCATAAATATACACATGTACGGCAGAAACACAAACCAGAGCGTGCAAGCAGAGAACAAAATAGGGCCAGTAATAGAATCTCGAGGCTCCCAGCACCAAGTCAGCATTATGAGATGTATCATTACACACCATTTATTCACAACAACAAAGCAGGGTGTTTCCTGCATGAAGGAATGTTTGGTGCCTAGTCCAAAAAGGTTTTGACTAAAGGTAAAGTCCTCTCTAATGTTTTACTCAAATAACAAAGAACATTTTAAACACACATGAATGTCACAGACTGATCATGTTTACTGCTCACTCTGAATCATGAAAAGCCAGAGCCACACTTTAGATACACAAACTACTCTTCCATTAAGAGCTGTGCTGTAAAGCAGCCACACTGACTCACCTGTGACTGTCAGGCTGATGGAGCATCTGGTTTCATTCTTGGCTCCACTTCTGGGGTTCCTGGTTGTGATCAGACACTCATATGTTCCGGTATCACCGATGCTGACGTTCTCCAGAATCACAGAAACGTCTCCATCCTTCAAGGATGGCTCTCTAAGCTCCACTCGGCCTTTATAGGACTCATGCTGGTAGTTTTCATACGGGCGCCGGTTTCGGTAGAAGAACACATAAGTGTCGGCCTCGTGCTCAGGTCTTCTCCACTCTAACAGCGTGATGGCTTCATCTCTGAGACCCACACAGGGAAGAGTGGCATTTTGTCCAGTCCTCACTTTTACCATTGTGTGATCTAAACACAAAGAGAGGAGAAAAAAAAATCAAAGTTATTATTGTACTTTACTGCACATCTTTGAGGTGTACTGTGCAGTAGAAGGGGAGGGACTTCCTCTCTAGAGTTTCTGTTCCAGCAGGAAATCACGTCCACAGACTTCTGACATGAGCAGTTTGGATCACAGGAATCGATATCAGTGGAGTAATCAAACTGCAGCCTTACAGCTTCAATATTTCAATGTTCCATTTGTGTGAAAACGATGCATTCATGAGAATAACTGGTGTGAGGCTGCACGTTTGTTGCCTCGTGCAGTTTTGTTTTGAAGTACTTCTGTACCACCACCCCCCTCTCTGAGGAGGAGCTTCAGTAAGAAGTGGAGCCAAGAACACTTCACAGTGTTCAAAGTTGAGCTCAGCTGTTGACGTGGAGTGTCAGCTCTCCTCCAGCTCATGCATTAAACACCGTCCAGCTTACTCCTTACTGACTGCACTCAGACCGCACCAGTCAGTCTCCTGTCAACACAAAACCAGCTCAACTGTTTCACTTTTTGTTTGCATTAGTTTTACTTTCTCTACCAGCATCTTTTGATCAACAGCAGAAGTTAAACATTCAAAACCTTCATGAACTTCATGAACACACTTCATTGCGTCTGCGGTGTCCAACACGCAGCAACTGTCCAGCTGTCAGCGCAACAACAACACAGTGTTTACACAGCTGTTAGTGAGTCAGCGCCTTTGACAGAAAGCCAGCTTTAATGTCCAATTTCCGTCTTAAAACAGATGACTCACCTTCTAATGCAGAAACCACAAAGATCGGAAGGCACAGGACAGCAGCTATGGACGACATTGCCGCAGCAGTTATTTGACAGCTGTTCGAAACAGTTTGTTCTTGTTTTGAAAGCGGGGAGGGCGGAGCCAGTCTTAGGTTTCTCTTCTCCCTGCAGTCTCCAACACAAGCTGCAAACAGCTTTCCTGCAGCTGCAGGACTGTAATGCTGACATCTGCATGCATCACTCAGCTATAACTGAGCACATCATCACATGCTAGTTTTCTCAAATGCTCCTTGAAATGCTTCAAAATTTAAAAAAAAAAAAATCTCCTATTATAAAATGAACAGGAAGTGTTGACGTGACGCAACAAAAACTGACCTCAGATCAAAGAGAAAAGCTGTGCGTTCAGCTGAGGTGAATAACTAACATAAAGGTGTAGAAATAAAGCTTTCTATAAATAAAGATGTAATAAGATTAAACCCTCTGATCAGTTTGGTGACCTGCAGCCACTGGTTCAGCTGCAGCACTCAGTCAGTAGCAACAGGTTTATTTCTGCGCATCATTTTTGGCGCTCAGATAAAAACAGGACGGTTATTTTTACTGCGCCACATTTGAGTCTCCTTCCGCATTTAGAGCCGCGCAGAGGCGGGCTGAGAGATCCGTTAGAAACCAAACCAAAATAAAAACAAACAGGAAGCGAGAGGAGATATTTAACCCTGTTACCTCAGGAGTTGTTACACTTATTTCCTGCTGTTTGTTTCAAACAGGAAAGCCACAGACCTCTGCGTACTTTGGAAAGTTATCTTCTTCTTTCAGGGGCTCCTGTGAGGGGGTCTCCACACTGGATCATCTGCCTCCATCTCACCCTATCCCAGCATCCTCTCCCCTCACACCAACCCTCTGCGTGTCCTGCTTCACATCATCATCAACCTTCTACGTGATAAAACACAGATATATGATGATCTGAGCTCAGTCACAGAGACACAGATCAAACCACCAGGCAGGGGGAGGCTGGGACAGCAGAGGACAGAGGGGGCTGCAGAGGACAGAGGGGGGCAGCAGAGAACAGAGGGGCTGCAGAGGACAGTGGGGGCTGCAGAGAACAGAGGGAGGCAGCAGAGGACAGTGGGGGCAGCAGAGGACAGTGTGGCTGCACAGAGCACTAAGGGTGATTATGATTATAGCCGCTCCTGCCTGTGGCTGTTGCACTTCACGTCTGCCCCCCTGAATAGCTCACAACCGAAAGCTCCCAGGTTCGATTCCAGGTGGGGGCACAAGCCCCTCTCACAGTGGAAGGGCATCCAGCCTCAGAGTCTCCAAAACAGCAGAAAAAAGGTGACAGCGGACGCTTTTGACAAGTAATAAAGGTCAGTATGGTATGAGCTCCTCGCATTGTCTCAAAGCACCCCCTCCCTTTTGGTCTTAAAGCTGCAGACAGTTTTTCCTGCACAAGTGAAACTACACTGAAGTACCTCAGAGGTTGGGCAGATACTGTTAAAGCACCTCTGGTACTGCTGCAGTCAGAAACAGATATCCACTAACTGGCACTGTACAGTGATGCATTCAGGTACATTCAAATAGACCTAGACCATTTTTTGCCTCTCAGAGGACTATTAAAGTTGCATCCTGTTTCCTTGAGACTTTAAGGTGAATTTAAAAACACCTACTCCACAAGCGTGCAGATGAAATTTCCTCCCTGGATAAATAAAGTATTCTGATTGTGATATTAAACGCTGCCAGCTCCAAGAGCAAGTTAGTGCAAAGGCGAGCGAGTCAAAAGAGGGGAATTCTGAGTGGCAGGGCGTTGTCGCCAGCCATTACAAAAGCTACACTCACCCATTCATTGTGTCTGTGTTCCAGCTGAAAGCTGCTCCATGTCCCCTGACAGCCATTTGGTTTTTCTTGCTGGGTGAGCCAGGGCGAGGCTGACCTTCCCAAGGTCACCGATCGGTAACCGAGCAGCTCAGCATCCAGAGCAAGGACTCCATGGAGGAAAAGAATGTTTAAATCCATCTTTGGTGTGTAAAAACAGAAAGGTGTGAACCACAAACGCAAACTCTCACCCTTCTGGGGCTTTCTGCTCTGCACATTGGTCTATGTAGGCTTAAATGAATGAATCATGCTTCCTACACACACACACCGGCTCTATGAAGAACTTCCTCCTCTACAAGTTCCTCCTCTTCCTATTGTCTTAGAAACTTTTTTAACTCACAAAATGGCACACTCAGTGGATTTAAACTCAGTACAGCCAACAGGAGATCCTATTACACCAACAAATAAATCAAAGGGTTAATAAAAAGATATTCTCTGTAGGTCTAGTTTTGAATCTGTGCTGTATGTGGGATTATTGTGCTAAAGCTGTGCTTCTGTGTGTCTGAAATGCACAGAAAAAGAAAGATGATGACTTATCTTGAAATTTTTGCTTAACTTTGAAAGGTACCTTTCAGCCAGAATAGCAAACTGCACAAATGTCCTGTGGGATTGTTTTTCCCCATTCACAATAAGTGACATACAGTATGGACATTTTAAGGGTAAAATTTTGATTTTAATTGAAGAAAACCTTTGTGTAAAAAAGAAAGCAAAAAACTGCAGCTCAGACTCTAAAAAACATTTTTTGACAGTTAAAAAAAATCAGGGGGGCTACTTTCCTTTCTTTGAGTGCATGTTTATTGCTTTCATCCCCTCATGGTTCATATTTGACCTTAAAGCTAAGAAGCTGCAGCTCTTATTTTCCAAGAACTGCTGAAGAAAACCACAGAGATGCTAAACTCTGCTACTGAGAGGAAGGAGGAGGGTTCAACCACTGTAAAGGAACAAAAAAAGTCTTTTTTGCCACAGCCCTGTGAAGTGTACCATGGGACAAACACGTCTTCTGTGGCTTCTCTGTAAGTACAGCATGCTCTTTTTTAAAATCTCAGATATTTTAACTGAGAGGCTCCAGTGAGCCACGATGTTAAGATGTTCGCTTTTATTTAATACTCAGTAATTGCAATATTTGCACGAAACATGGGTACGACATGAAACTATAAAGAGGAAAATGCAACATATACGTGGTTTCCCACTGGAAGGAGGAGGACAGATGGCTCAGCTCAGGTGTTTTAATTCAGGTCTTTTTGTCTTCAACAGGTTTCAATAGTTTCAAAGTTTCACTTCATTAAGTTTATTTTTAAAAATCTGACTGACTGATGCTGTACACAAACCAAACCAGTGTTAAGCTGCCCCCCTCGCCTCCTACAGTGCACATCCTGTTTGGTGAAAACACTTTTCTACTGCTTGAAGATTCAGATTGTGGTCACTCTTTCTCTAAGCTGATATTTGGTGTTCAAAGCTAAAAGTCACCCAAAGATGCCGAATCTTTATCTCTTCTTTTCAGTTCAGACATCGCTGCTCTGCTGCACAACAAACCAAGGTTAGTGAACCTGATTTATGACAAATTCATGGAAAATTTAACAGAAAATAAAATTTGCAAACATAAAACTAATCACTGCCAGCCAGTAACTGAGCTGTAAGTGCCAGAAATATCTCAGATTACACCCAAATGTGTCTGCGATGGAAGTCATAGCAGGTTTAACATCTGCGGGAAGTGAAACTATTTGTAGTAAAACTCTGATGACATTTTACAAATCCCATGTTCAGGAAAGATGAGACTGTCCAAATGCAGTAAAAACAAAAATCAATAATATGTGAATATCCATGAACCTTTATTAAATTGATTAAAGTACAACAAAACAATCCGATGGCTTCAACACACTCAACAAAAGTCAGGACAGAGGCATGTGTACCACTGTGTTCCGTCACCTTTCCTCTTTGTGACACGTTTTAATGGTTTTGGAACTGAGGATACTAATTGTTGTAAATGTTGCAATTGGAAATTTTGTTCATTGTTTTATGTAACACCTCAGCAGCTCAGCAGTCTGTGGTCCATTGTGTGTTTCTCATCTTCGTGATGAGGCATACATTTTCAACATGAGATAGATCTGAATTGGCAACAGGCCAGTCAAGCACATGAAGCCACGCTGTTGTAGCTGTCCAGAATGTGGTCTGGCGGTGTCCTGCTGAAATGGACGTCTTGATGGCAGCATATGTCTCTAAATATATGCCTCAGAGTCAGTGGTGCCTTCACATACATGCAGCCTAGCCATGGCTTGGGCACTGATTCACCTTAGTACCACCAAAGATGCTAGCTTTGCACCATTTACTAAAACAATCTGGATGATCATTTTCAGCTTTGCCAGCTTTTTGTGAAAAAGAGCTGAAAGGTGGTTCCAGTTTGTTTGGTCCATCTGAGATGAGCTCAGGGCCAGATAGCTCGGCATGGGTTCTGCATAGAGTTGGTGTATGGCTTCCTCCTTGTGCAATGCAGTCTCAAGTTGGATGCAGAGCTCGATAGCCACTCCAAGAATCAAGATGGATACCTTAAACAAGTGTACAGTGGCAGCATTAATGCCTGATTGTGGTGCACTCTGACGGGGTTGATGTTGCTCTCTTGCCTCCTTTGTGAGCTACTGCAGTAGATATCACCAGTTTGGAATAGCTTCACGGCTTTTTTGGCTTTCCACCTCTTATGTGGTTTCCCTCTCTTTTTGCTGCCGTTGCGCCCAAAACAGAATGTTCTTTGGCAGGAAATGGTCAGGCATTGAGGAGCTGTGACCTAACCAGCACACTCTGCTCTTCCCGAGCATCTGCTCAGTGCATTCATCATTGGGTTCCTATCTCCCTCTTTATGCACTGAGGTGTCTCCGAATTCGCAGCAGTCTTGCACTGAAGAATGTTCCTTTTGAACTTTGGACTAACGAGTCTTGTGCAAATTTTGGCAACAAGTGAGGATCCACCACCCACCTTTGCTTTCACAGTCAAAACCTTTGATGCTACTTTTACACCCAATCATGATACCTCACCCTTGATTAATGTGGAGTCCTCCGAGCTGGTGTGACTTGAATATCCGGAGCACTTTTCAGCCTTATTTAAACTATGTCCTGAATTTTGTTAAGTTTGTTGTCGTCACTGAACTCTAAATGTGTGCATGTTTACAAAATCCAATGAAACTGGTCAGTGATACCAATGAAAACCTTTTCTTTAAAGTTTTGCCAGTCAAATGACGGTTTCCACGAGTTAACATATCACAGATTTTTGTTTATATTGTGTTTTGGAAAATATCCCAACTTTTCTGGAAATGGGATTTGTAAGAAAATGTAGATAGAAAAGCAACAGTTTGGGAGTCCAACAGAAAAATGTGAGATCTTTTTAAAATAAAAGGAAGTACATGTGAAGGGATTAGTATCATGATGTCTGCAGAATGCTTCCTAAATTTCAGTGAAAGTGATCAGATGTGCTTTTAACTTTGTCAGAAGCCAAAATGAGTCTTAAATAGAAGCTATGTAAACTTTCAGTTCCCACCAGCAGACTCAGAAAAGGATGTTAATGAGTGTTAACATGAGTGCGTGCTGTTTAATGAGGCTTTCTTGGTGTCTTTGTGGCAGAGCTGCAGTACAGAGACGCAGAAAGACAACAGAGCTACATTAACCTCCAGCTTTTTATGTCACAGCTCAGCTTTTGAAAGGAGGAATGGCATCTTCTGAACTGGCAGCTGCACTCAAATGTTCATAAGTAGGAAAAGCAAAGCTTAAAGTGGACCTATTCTGCTTTCTTTTTCTCCGTCACATTTTATCCTGTTCCAGTGGTCAATGTTCATATTAAGCAAAGCCAATGTTTCTAAGAATGTGGTTAAAATATGAACAATTAATCCCTGTGAGCCAAAAGCTCAAGCTGCTCACTGCGCTAAGCCGTCAGTTTTTTTTTACTCATGAATCTGGATGATGTCGTAGAGAGGGAATATCTCTAATATGGTAATGTATGAGCAAAGAAGTCACATGCTTCCATTCAGACCTTCTGTTTGTGAGGGGTACCCAATCAGAAGAAAGTTGGCTTGAAGGGGGAGGAGCTAAAACAGCTTGTTTCAGACAGATGATGAACTGAGTGGTTGCACCATGGCCCAAAATAAGATAAAGAAGGATTATTTTAAACCGCGATTCATTCAAAGCATTCTAGCGCTGTCCATGGAAAAAAATATGGAGCTATAAGTGCACAGAAGTGGCCCACTTCAAGGTCCATGCATCAGTCACCACATAATGAAGTTAATCTGATTTATAGCAGACAGACCTGCTGGCCAAACTGTTTCTGTGCTTTGTAAATACTGCTCCTTAATAAGCATCATGGCTGCTGAGATAGAAAACACAAGAGAACAGTTTGTGAAGCCTGTGAAACCCTCTTCTTTTTGTCAGGTGGTGTTAGAACTTTAAGTTAATAATCTGCATGACTAGCCAGCAGCAGGTCAGCTTGGCATATCAGCAAACTATTAAAATCCACCTGAACAAACATAATGCACAAAGCACATTCATCCTACCCAGAAATAAATACTAAGACGAATACTTGCTGGTATTCTTTTTGTTATTGTATTTGTCAAGCTCTGCATACAACATGTAAGATTTGGAGGTGAGCACATTGTTACTTTGTATCATATTTATCAAAATTCACCTACCAGTGTCTTTAAAAGATTTGGCAGCATGGTGGCTCAGTGGTTAACACTGTTGCCTCACAGAAAGAGGGTCCTGGGATCAAACCCATGGAAGGCCCTCCTGTGTGGAGTTTGCATGTTCTCCATGTGCTTGTGTGGGTTTTCTCTGGGCACTCCAGTTTCTCCTGCCACTGAAGAATGTACGAGGGTAATGCTGCCTGTCACCCCGGGACACTCTTGCAAAAGAGATGCTTAATTGTAAGAGTTCCCCTTCTGGTTAAATAAAGGTGTAAAAGAAATAATAAAGAATGATGATTTGTTGCATGTGCTGAACTCCTGGATCAACTCCCCCCTGCACCTGAACTACATCAAAAACACACCTGCTTTTTAATATATAGATGGATTTTGTGTAAAAAGAGAATATTCTTTATGTTTTAGTTAAAAATTCAATTAATTCTCTCACAGCTCGTCTGACGATGAGTCCCAGCAGCTCTCAGCTCTTTAGAGGAGACTTTGTGTCTCTGAGCTGTGAGGAGGACGACAGCTCTGCTGGATGGACTCTGAGGAGAAACACAAGCAGAATCACAGACCAAGTGTAAAGATGGATGGGGGAAAGCGGCTGGTTCTTCCTGTAACATCAG
>VUQH01024066.1:13463-29121 GCA_015106775.1 Etroplus canarensis
TTTTTTTTTTTTTTTTTTTTTTTTTTTTTTTTTTTTTTTTTTTTTCTCCCCCCATTTGGACATACTGTAATAACACAGTAGACCCAAAATCACAAAAAAAACCCAAATCCAAGTAGGAAAAAGTTGGATTTTTCTTACTATAAAAATCACAAACATGTTCAGTGAACCATTTTTAGAACTTAAAATGAACATTTAAAGTTTAAATTTAAAAAAAAAAAGCATGCATAAAGTTAGCAACAAAGCTACAACACATTTTTACATTAAAATGTAGGCAATGTCTGAGGTGTGTTTTTTTGTAAAACTGTTTGCAAAAAATCAGATGTCACAATAAGATGTCAAAAATTATTTATGACACTCTAAAAAACAGTTTCTGTCCACCACAATACACAAAGGTACACGTTACAACACACGGGGACACCACAATGACGCAATGTCCTTTCATCTCAAAAGTCACTGTATTTCTATGTCTCTCTATCTCTGTCTCTCTCTCTCTTTTTCGCGGTCCGAAAACGTTCCCCAAATGCCATGTTTTGATTGGCTGATTCGATGCATTTTCAACCAATAGGGTAAAGGGTGTGCTTTTTTTTTTTTTTCCTCTTTCTCCCCGTTCATGCAGCCGCGCGCAGAAACGAACACACAGCTGTCAGGTGCGTCTCAGAAAAAAACACGCTGCACATAATATATGCTAATGTATGCTATCTCTAGCTAGGGCTATAAACACGATTTAAAAACTGGCATGTAGCTTAAAGTCTGTACTTTCCATACAAATTGAAACGGAGACTCAGGCTGCGTCTTGCAGCTACGTCGGGATTTCGGCTCGAGCGCACATAGGGGGCGCTGTGGGGGGAAAAAAAACCGCCGCACATTGTTTATTATAACTCCGGTTTGGCTTGAGCTATCAGGATGATTTGAAAACTGGTATGTAGTTTGAAGTCTGTACTTTCCGTACAAATTGAAACAGAGACCCAGCTGGGCTGCGTCTTGCAGCTAGTCATGTGATTTGGACTCGCCAGCGCGTCTCTTGGCCATAGGCACTGGAGTCCAGTGGAGTTGGGTCCAAAGAGTTTTATTCTTCAGCGCAAGGGCCAAAGTCCCAAAAACTCTGAGCTGTCCTGCAGGAGCAACTGATTTTTCACTGGCCAGGCATCAGCTTATATAGTGTCAGTTGTAGGTGGGTTACACACCAGGGACGTGTCTCTGGACATGCCCAGACATGCCCCTTTCCCCAGGCATGCCCAAGGAGAAAGGGGCATGCCCGGACGTGCCCCTTTCTCCTTGGGCATGCCCGGGCAAACTCTGTTCCCGTCAAATGTTGCTTAAAATGAGTGAGGTTCATTTTTAATGGAGTCTAAACTCCACTGGCAGTATTTTTTTTTTCAAAAGGAACAATTCTTCCAATTTGCTCTGCAGAACAGCTGTGGTTTCTCATTATGGTACAGTATGTTAAACAGGTGCGAGATTACATTTTGATTATACCTTGCAGGTCATGCGAAAGGTCAAACTTCACACATACATTCTACTCAGAATTAGACACTACATAAACAGATAATTATATTCCTTTTGCCCCCACATTTTTTCCACGCCATGATTTGTAAGAAGTGCTCCTCACTTTTTTCTTTCTTTCTGCATTTCAGAATGACAGCCCAGCTATGAAGAAAGCCGTGTCCCTCCTGTCCCTTTCTACCCCCAACAGCAACCGTAAGCGGCGGCGTCTGAAGGACACACTGGCTCAGCTCACCAAAGAAACTGAGATTTCTCCCTTTCCTCCACGCAAAAGGCCATCAGCAGAGCACTCCCTGTCCTTCAGTTCTCTGCTTGACATCTCTAACACCCCTGAGACATGCAAGGCCTTGGCAGGTAAGATGTTGATGGGAGAATGGAAAACGCCTGCTTATATGCAACTTTAAAGCAAAGCCATATGGTTGCTGGTAAAGCTTAAAGGAACCCTTACAGAGTGTTCTTTTCTGGTTAATTCTTTGTCTTCATGCAAGAACCGTTCATACTTCTCTATTGCAGAGGACAGAGTAGAAGACAGTTTTTTGACCAAGTTTAGGATAAGAAAGAAAACCATGGAAAGGAGGAGTAGGACAGACAGGGAGGAGAGGAGGAGAAAAAGGCCCCACCAGAGCACAAATCCCTGCCAACAACCAGAGGAAGAAGAGCAGCAGGGAGCTTGTGAAGGTTTGGAGTAGGACTGTGGAGATATTGTTTGCGGACTTGACTTCAGTTCAGGGCTAATATAAAGTTGGCGTTTGACGGATTGAAAGGAACTCTATTATATATTTTTTTTAAGTTGCAAGGTCATTTTGCCACTGGAATCGAGTTGTTTACTTTGTTTTCTAGTAAAATACTCCATCACTCCCAGACCAGCTGAGTGCAGTTGCACTCAAATGTGAATTAGGCCAGTGTGTCAGATGTCCTCAGGCAAGTCAGGGTTTCATTTCTGGAGGGCTTAGTGCAAAGCCACTGGACAATGTAACAGCACATGGTGCTTAATTAAGCATTTTAAATGAATAGATTACATGTGTAATTACAGTGGTCTGCAAAAAGAAAATTTGAACATGTAGTTGTCTGGTCAGCAAATACAAGACAACTTCAGACGAAGATGTAACTTTCTCTGAAGAGCAATGGAGGATTCCAAACAGTTTTAGATTCATTTCACTTACAATGGAAGGGAATTGGTAGGGTATTCAGAATATCCTCACAATAATTCAGTTACTATAGTGGTATAGCCTTTTAACAGCTTTAAATACAAACTATTTGCTGCCTATCTATTTAATGAGGCCATTTAGTGTTTCATAAGATATAATTTATCCACACATTGCAGAATGAATTAACAACAGCATGAAGCCATCTCAAATCTGACTATATAAAGCTGAAGTGGCATTTGGGGATTGACAAGGTGACAAATATTGCCTTTTGAAGTGGTGGAAACTTGACAGTTGAAAACTGGATCATGTTCCAGGTGTGTTAAAGGAAAAACGGCCACTGGCAAACAAAAAAAGCACTTGGCTTTAGCCTCGTTTTGTTTCTGATAATGCATTTGCTAACATTTCTTCTTCACAGACAGTGCAGAGCAATGTAGAAAGTGTTTTGTTTGGTTGTTGATATGGCAAACTGCAAAACGATGTTGCTGTTTGTGTTTATTTCACTAGTGGCTACAATTATTTGGCTAACGTGCGCGCTGACTCTTGAGAACACTGGCTTGCAAAGGCCCTCGAGGTCCGGCTGACTGTCAAATGAAACACTCCTGTAGTAAATAATATTTTTATGCCATTTAGTGATAAAATAGTTATGACTTTAGCTACTTTAAAATAAACAAAGCAAAGCCTTGTTAGATCCCATGAGGCATTCAAGTGTCCATATATGCTTTTTTTTGTTTGAATTGTATTGCGCCAGTAGACATCACAATACAATTTTAGTGCAATTTGAAATAAAAAATATTGCGATGTTTAGTATTGCAGTAAAATATACTGCGATCTATTGCAGTTTGCCTCCTTTTTTATCTAATAAGATAAAGTTCTCAGTCTGTTCCTCTCATTTTAGTCATTTTTATTGCTGCAAAATAGGATTGTCAACCAGACAAACTGACCGACGCTGTAGCTAAAACCTGTCATAAATGACAAAAAAAATGAAACTAATTGTTTTACAGTCTCGTCCAGCTTAAGTGAATGCAAACGTGCGTGGTATACTGTATCGGTACATTGTGTTCTGAACAGTGCAGCTTGGACAGCAACTGAAGGATTTGGAAATGTGTGTAGGGACTGAAAAAACATTGGAATTTATTATTCTAGCACTAAAACATTCAATTCGTATTTGCAATTTTTATAACAGGATATCAATATTTGGCACACCTGTATCAATAAAGTATTGCGATACGATACTGTATCGATCAAAACACACACACACACACACAGCTATATGCCAGTAACCTGTACAATACAATTCACATTTACTTCAATGCAGACATTTAGAATAATAATTTAGCACAATGTGCTATTTCGTGTATTCGGCCTATAATTTATTTAAACGCCCTAATAGTGGATAGACACCTGGCATTGTCTGCCTGTGCTTCAGTGCACTATTATAACCTCATGTCTTCCTGCCTGGCTTTTTTGTTCCCCCAGAGAGTTCAAAGCCATCCAAGAGTTCGACTCCAGTTCTTTCCAAGCAGTCAGCCAGGTGGCAGGTCTCCAAGGAGCTCTACCAGACTGAAAGCAACTATGTAGACATTTTAAGCACCATCCTACAGGTAGGTGTGTGTCTGCGTTCACACGGTGTACGCAGTTTTAACATTCCCTCTTAGGCGGGCCAGAAGGTTGTCCCTGACAACAGGTTGAGGCTAAACTACAATCATTAAAGGGCTGTGCGTGTGCGTGTGTGTTTGCGTGTGCACGCTGAATCTTGGCCTGTCTTATCAGTTGGTCCCAGCAGAGAGCCAGACAGCTGACCAGTCAGGGAGAAAATGACCTGCCCGGCCATTTCTCTCTCTGTCTCCGCTTGAGAATCTTTTACTCTTTTTGCTTCTTTTCTTTCCTTTATCTTTTTTGGATTTTCTCCATTTTGATGTTTCTTCCTTTGGAAGCTGCTTCTGTGGCTCCTCAGCCATGACATTTATCAAAGGAAACCACGGTTGAAACTGACTCCATGATCCAGACATTTAGTATTTCATGCGCACTCAGCATGAGATGTTTGCCAACCGCCAATAAAATTTACAAGAAGAAGAAGAAGAAGTTGTAGCACCGATGATTACTGTGTACTTCATAACGAGTTCATGCTGCCTTTTCCTTCGTCTTTATGGAGAAGGGAATTACTGCTGCAGATAGTATACAGCGCCTTGTGAAAGTATTCAAACCCCTTGACCTTTTCAGCATTGTGAAGTTCCAGGTTGGGACACAAGCCCCTCTCACCATGGAGGGTTGCGTCAGAAAGGGCTTCCGGCGTAAAACCTCCCAAATTACCAATGTGGATTAATCCGCTGTGGCGACCCCTTGGTAGAGAATACAAAGGAGTAGCCGAAAGGCAGTGGAAGGAAAAGGATTCATGGTTTTCATTTTTTTAAACAAATGAAAATCTTCGAGTGGCCGTTCTAACACATGAATACAGTATTTCTCATACAAGCAGAAGTACAGACTCAGGAGAAAACCACAGGACCACTTTTCCAGTCCATGTTTTCTCTTCCTCTGGAAGCGATATCCTGTAAAAATGTATGTGAAGATACAGGGTTGAACACTGTCGGATACATATGTTTGCTTTCTTACCAAAGCAAATTTGATCGCAGATCCCCAAAAATTGCGATCATTTGCAACATTTCATCTGAAGTGTTGCTTGCTGAGCCTTTGTGGAACATTCTTAGTTCTTTGTATTTGGATCATTTCTCTCATTTATTTCTTCATTTCCAGCTTTTCAAGCTTCCATTGGAAAAAGAGGGGCAGGTGGGTGGACCCATCCTGGCCCAAGAGGAGATCAAGACGATGTTTGGCAGCATCCCAGACATCTATGAGGTTCACACCAGAATAAAGGTAGTGTCTCCTGAAATGTTTGTCATTACCCAGTTTGAAGAGCTGCTGTTGACCTGTTGGTTTGTTCATCAGAGTGACCTTGAGGAGCTCCTCACCGACTGGTCAGAAAGCAGGAGTGTTGGAAGCATCATTCTCAAATATGTGAGTACAGTGTTTATACATGATATAAAAGTACACACAGCTTGTTGTTGTTAAACTCTGATCTGTTGGAGTCTATAACACAGTTGCTCATTGTATAGTTTAGAAGCTGTGTTGGTTTGTTGAAAATCAATGTCAGAAGCTGCTGATATTGATAATTGCTTACAACAGCTGGACAAGGTCAAACCCAGCGCGGCAGCAGTCAGTGTTTGAGAAATCAATATCAGTGTGGTGGTGTATCAGATTATTTAATGAAGCGCATTTTCCATTCTGAAATAAACTGCATGCTTGTGACTGTGTGAATCTTCCTTTTGAGACCTCTGAATGGTCTTTTTATTCTCTGTCCCTCCAGTCTAAGGAGCTGGTGAAGGCCTATCCTCCCTTTGTCAACTTTTTCGAAATGAGCAAAGAGACCATTGTTCGATGTGAGAAGCAGAAGCCACGCTTCCATGCATTTCTTAAGGTATGATCTTTGCTTAATGAAGTGTGCGCGTGTGTGTGTCTAGCTTGTGGATTTCATCACACGATTTTTTTGGGTTGAGAAAAATGGGTATTGTACTCCAAAATGCAAAATTAATTTTACAAAAGTCAAATCATAGTTTTGGGCCATAATGCAACACAGGATAACAAAGTAACAACATAAACTAACAGCTTCAATAGAACCAAAACTGAATGCACTTAATGTTGTGCTGTCCACTTGCAAGGACGCTAATTGTTTGGTACAAACAGAATAAGCGCATGCAGTTGGTGTAGCAGCTGCTCTCCACCTCTGTGCAAACACAGTGGGTGAGACAGAAAGAGACAGCAGGGACTGTAGCAGATTTCCAACATGAAGAGAAAGTTTATACCTGCCAGAGAGCAGCGAGTCACAGTGAACGCACCGCAAGCCGTGATTAATCCTACAGTCGTTAATTAGTGGACATAAGCACAGATATCAGCTGGATATGGATGAAAAGGTTTTCAGTAGTTACATTTTCCTTTATTCTCTAATTATTTTAAAAAACAGCTGTTTTTTTTATTTGGTTTATGTGTAACTGATGGTAACAGGAAGATAAGATAGTGTAAGAGTAGCTTTATATTAAAGGTTGTAGCTTTTGTCTGTGAGGGTTGCTGAGGTTCAGCAGAGATCAACTGACGATAATGCAGTCACTGTGCGTGACTGTGTGCTATTTTATAACTACCCACCAAACAGTTAACCAAAGGATCTCAGGTCCATAAATCAGTTTTCTTATCTGATTTGCGCTGGAACATACCCCAGCTGTCATAGAATGAGAGGCAGGACGCTCCTGACTAGGTCACCAGGCCACACAGAGGCACACCTATGGCCAACTTATAACCTCCAGTTAACCTAACAAGCACGACTTTGTACTTTGGGAAAACATACAAAGTCCACAAAAAGGCTCCAGATGAACGGGCAGTTTGAACCCAGAACCTTCTTGCATTAATTCAGCAGTGTTAACTACTGCACCACCCTGATCTCAGGACAACTTCTGTTTTTCTTGTTCCTTAATACAGGAGCAACTACACAAAACCTTTGTGATAAAATGTCACCTAGTGGGGAAATCTGCTGTGAAATGTGGCACTTTGAAGTTATAAATTGGCATGTTTTAACTAAACGTTTGCACTCTAAATAGAACCAATGTATATCAACAAATGACCAATAGGAGTAGGAATTTTAAAAAATTGTGTATTTTCATTTATGTATCAAACGAAGATAACTTTATCTTTAAGATTTTATAGTTATGTGGCGACAGGTGCAGCCATCATAGTTCCATTATGTCCCCAAGCACTTGTCCCTCATTTGATGGACACAGAATCTTCTCCAGTTTATAAAAACTGTAAACCTTCAACTTTATTTTTCTTTTTAAAAACTGGAAAAAAACTTGCAAGGAGTCAAATCTGGTGAGTGGGCTTTAGTGGTGAGCAAAGACTGTGCTTGTGTGGGCAAACGACTCGTGCCTTTTTAACGCGCTCTGAGCCAGCACACGACATGCACGACACACAGTTCAGATTGTTTCCTCTGAATATTCGCCATCACACGACCCAGAAGTACTAATCCGTGTTGACAGTCTGACCCTTGGGGACGAATTCAGTGCACAGCGAATGTTGGAAGGGGAAAAAAAAAAAAACAAGAGCATGTTCCCGTTCTCACTCCACACATAACGTGCTACCCGCAGGCTTAGATGCTGTGGATTCTACAGCTGAAAACTGCTCGGTCATAGCTGGAGACCCAACTCTCATCATCAGCAGTCATCTTCCACACAAATTTAGCAACACTTTTAAAAAGAAGTTTTTTGCTCTCTGTGCAAGTTTGAGGTCGGTAAATGGTCAGAATAGGACTTGCAGGGAGCAATCTAAAAATATCTGCTGCACTGGAATCTGTCTGGACATGCACGAGAAGATGACCTCGAACACAAGAGGAGCCACAATCATGAAGAGACTTGTTTTTAAGAGGTTTTTTGGTCACGTTTCATAAGTCTAAATACCCTCCTGTGTGCTGTAAGGATGCTCCAGCACACTAATAAAGTACGAAATCAGTATTTTGTCCCATTGTTGTGTTTAAAACAAGTTTATTGGTTTCAGATGGGCAAAAATCTAAATATAGACCCACTGTGTGTATGGCAAGATTCACAGGCTAACAAAATGGATACGAACATCCTCTGAGATAACCTCTGTAAGCTAATTTTGAAAAGAGTAGAATAAAAGCTTTGGAGCATGTAAACATCTCTAAGGTGTTGTCATGGGCTCAGCCTTAGGGATATTGTGATGAGCTCAGTCATTCTGGAGGGGGCCGCCAGCTAAGGTGTTTTGGCCATGTCCCCTCGGGAGGAGGCCTCGGGGCAGAACCAGGACACGCTGGAGAGGTTATATCTCACAGCTTGGTGTCTCACAGATGAGCTGGAAGAGGTGACGTGTGATGAGGACATGTCTCTTTCATGGGCTATTTAAAGTGTTTTGTAGATATTTTTTAAAGTGCTCTTTAAAGAGGTTTTTCCCCCAGATTCAGATTTTTGCTTCAGTTTGCATCAGGGGTTTTAAACCTGTGGCTGTTTATTAGCCCATTGCCAGTGGCTCCCTGTAGCTTTGAGAAAAACACTAAATGAATATGGATGTCAAAATGAACAATGGTTCTTTTTAAATTTTTAATTATCATTGCTGCAAGTACTTCCTTATGTTCTCAATTGTGAAAATGTGTAGCCTATGCATTCTTTTAGATAAAGTTTTAATTAGTGTCTGTGTCTATCAACTTGGTACCTACTTATCTTGCTGAACCTCAAGAGCAGTGGCTAGGATGGATGTGTTCACATAAACGTCCAGTCTTTACTCATCAAGCTATGGCGTTAAAATTATAAAAAACAAACAAGTCACAGAGAAAAACGGAGAATTGACTCAGTTTATTCAGCTCAGTAACATTAGATCGCAGTCCTTTCCAGTAACTACCAGTGTTCCTCAGGGTTCAGTCCTGGGGCCACTTCTTTTCACAATTTATTTGTTCCCTCTTGGCCACATCTTCCATAAATTCAATATCAGTTTCCATTGCTATGCCGATGACATCTAGCTTTATATGTCCACCAAACCCACTTCTTCTCTTGCACCCATGGCACTTACTGAGTGTCTCACTGAAGGAAAATCGTGAGTTTCACATAATTTCTTAAAGCTCTGCAGTGATAAAACAGAGGTTCTTCTCATTGGTTCTAAATCTACACTTAAAAGTTTAATACTTTTCCCATTATAATCAACAACATATCAGTCAGGGTGGAGTCTAGGATGGCCCCCCAGTCTTTTACATCCCGCATCAATAATATCACCCTCTCTGCATATTCCCACCTTAGAAATATAAGTCGACTCTGTCAGTCACTCTCAGCCAGTAACATAGCCACTGTGGTCCACGCATCAGGCATGTCACATTTAGATTACCGTAAATCTGTCTTAAATCCATGAACAAACTCCAAATTGCCCAGAACTTAAGCTGACCACATTATTTTAAGAACCCCCTCTTTGACCCCATCACTCCTGTCCTGCAGCAGCTCCATTGGTTTCCCATTAAATATCGTATTGATCACAAAATTCTGCTCAAAACCTTCAAAACTATCCACGGCTTTGCTCGCCACTACCAATCAGATCTTTTACATGTTGACGCACCGTCTCGCAGTCTCAGGACCTCGTCCTCCATCCAGCTCACTATTCCCTCAACACACATGGCCACGCTGAGGTCCAGAGCCTTCAGCTGTTCTGCCCCTCCTTATGGAACTTTCTCACACCAAACATCCACTATATACACTCTCTACACTTTCCAGTCCCAGCAAAAGGTACATATTTTTAAAATACCTTATTATTGATACTTTTGTTTTTTTTTATGTTTTTAACGTTTTTTTTGTCTCTCAATTTTATTTTGTAAGGTGACCTTGGGTCCCTGAAAAGACACCTTTAAATAAAATTCATTCTTATTTTATTTTAGTTCTGGAATTTCACAGATGCGACAGCAACATGGTCTTACTTTAATGAAAACCAAAGTTAACATACCAAATAATTGTACCTATTATTAATGTTGATAGGTTAAGTTATACTTGATAAGCTGTGTCAGGTTCGTTTTTAGGCTGCAGCATGTTTTTCGGGTCTCTGCAGATTTTGGGGGTCTAAAATTGCTTGAAAATGTCTCTTTGGATCATAAAGTTTGCTGACCCCTGGTTTACATGCTTGTCTTCTACAGATTAACCAGGCCAAGCCGGAGTGCGGCAGGCAGACACTGGTGGAGCTGCTCATCAGACCAGTACAGAGACTGCCCAGTGTGGCCCTTCTTCTTAACGGTAGCATACATTTTGTTAAACCAGTTACGGAGATAAACTTTCCTGCCATCCCTCCTTATCTTTTTCTTTTTATCTTTCCCCTTTCCACACCTGCCACCTTCTTCCTTTATCTCCTGTTGATACCTCTTTATAATTTCTCTTCCTCGGTATTTTTTTCCGCTCGCCTTTCTGTGATTTTCATCTAGTCCTGCCCGTCTGCGTCTTACGAAACTTTTTCCATTCTTTGCTCCATTGCAGACATAAAGAAACATACATCGGACGACAACCCAGACAAGATAACGCTGGAGAAAGCAATCGAGTCTCTGAAAGAAGTCATGACGTGAGTTTGCGTGACCTTAACCTTTCTTTTGTGACGGTCTGACATTGTTTGATCATTTATACATTTCAACGTTTTCTGTGAATTCTCTCCTATCATAATGAGTCTTGACCATCATGCATATTCAGCTTGTAATAATTGACTATTGTTCAGGCAGGCTTCAGCAAAAAAAAGAGAAATAATCTAAAATGTTTGAGCTTTGACGCATCTAAGGCCAGGATTTGATGAACTACTGCAGACATTATTGGAGCCATTAGCAGAACAAAGAGGTGTATGCTTTTATGGTTGTTGAGCATGAAATGTGCAATCGTACAGAACAATAAAACAGTTTGCATAGTCAGTAATTATGCTGCTTAAATAATTAGATTTGGCAGTTTACCTCCAGAGTTGCACCCCTGGACTTTGATAATCACTAGCTTGAGACACATTTTACCAAATAGTGTCCACATCTTTGATAATATGGCTTTAACTGGGTCAGTTGATGGTCTAAATAACTGAATCAGTTTTTAAATCTGTAGCCTTTGCAGGGTGAATTGGTAAATTTGCTCTTTTTTCACTGAGGCTTAATATACCACTCAAAAAATGATGGGAACACTTTTTAATCAGAGTATAGCATTAAGTCAATCAAGATTCTGGGATACTGATGTGATCAGATAAGTATCAGAGGGAGATGTTAATCAGTTTCAGTTGCTTTGGTGCTGATGAAATCAACAACAGGTGCACTACTGGAGCAACAATGAGACGACCCCCAAAATAGGAATGGATCTACAGGTGGAGGCCACTGACATTCTTTCCCTCCTCATCTTTTCTGTTTTTTGACAAGTTTTGCATTTGGCTAGGGTCAGTGTCACTACCGGTAGCATGAGGTCATATTTGGACCCTACAGAGGTTACACAGGTAGTTAAACTCCTCCAGGATGCCACATCAATTCGTGCCATCGCCAGAAGGTTTGCTATGTCTCAAGAACATGGAGGAGATTCCAGGAGACAGTTACTCTAGAACAGCTGGACAGGGCTGTAGCAGGTCCTTACTTAACCCATCAGCAGGACTGATATCTGCTCTTTTGTGCAAGGAGAAATAGGATGAACACTGCCAGAGCCCTACAAAATGACCTCCAACAGGCCACTGGTGTGAATGTCTCTAACCAAACAATCAGAAACAGACTTCATGAAGGGGGCCTAAGAGCTTGACATCCTCTAAAGAGGACCGTGGAGCTCGATTGGCATTTGACACTAGCCACAGAATATCAGAATTGCCAGGTCTGCCGCTGGCACCCAGTGCTTTTTACAGATGAGAGCAGGGTCACCCTGAGCACATGTGACAGACATGAAAGGGTCTGGAGAAGTCGTGGAGAATGTTATGCTGCCTGTAACATCATTCAGCATGACTGGTTTGATGGTGGGTCACTGATGATCTCCATAGAGGGACACACAGACCTCTACAGGCTAACACATTACCCAGTATAGATATCCAGCATGATTTTTTCCTAGTGAGATCTGATGTGTTTTCAAAGTGTTTCTTTCAGTGCATTTCATTAAAATAGACTATTTCACCACTGAAATATGAAATTTTGGGACAATATTGATGCCCAAAACAACATTTTAAGCAAAAAATGTTTGAGTTTTTTAACTTCGTATCATGTATTTCCCAGTTAAACCAGGGAGAGACACCTTCTTACCATTTGAAATTCCAGCACAATCAGTAAATAAGTAAATTAGCCATGGCCAGCTTCAAGTCTCTCCTTACTTGCAATAGGCTGATCTCAGTCAGCACTGTGGCTTGACCACCACATCATCTGTGTATCCCTAATAGAAAAGTGCCCAACATGGTTCCCTCTAATCAAGACTGGAGACTTTTGATATTTTGTCCTTTCTTCCATCTGGAAGCAGCTATCCCCACCCACCGCCCGCAAAATGGAGCATAAAGAATTCTATGTTGAATAATTTGTTAGAGAAATTAAATTTCTGTTTTTTGACTATATTTGTGATCCTGCTTCTTGTTACAAAAATAGGGTTTCATATAACAATTATTTTTCTGTCTTCTTTTATAATTTTTGTTTTGACTAATGGACAAAAACTGGCTCAGAATGTTCATTATGAATTGCCGGTGTCCAAGCAGATGTTGTGTTTTAATTTTAATTGCTTGTTGCTTTATCAATAATTTAAACAGAAATAAACAGCAAATCCTTAGAAGGATAAGGCAGCTGATGAATTATGAAGTAATTCTGATTATTTTTCTCTTGGCCAACTGAACAATTTCTTTGTAACTCTTTCAGCGCCGCTTACATTATTTTCTCTGACTCTCTCTTAGTCACATCAATGAGGACAAGAGGAAGACTGAAGGCCAGAAGCAAATCTTTGACGTGGTTTATGAAGTTGACGGCTGTCCTGTAAGTCGGATGTGTTGCTGATGTTTGCTTTTCTGTGATTGTACAGATCACATCCTGTGCTAAATCATTTTATATGCAGGTACATACAAAGTAGTATTACTTGTTTGTTACATGAGAGTAAGAATGTCTGGGAAAGTAATTTCGTCCCGGTGGATTAATAAAGGATTTTGATTCTGATTTTCAGTTGTTAACTTGCCAGTGGAAAGTATGTATTCTTATGATAATGATCTATAACAACAGACTTACAGTAATAACAGAAATTTGGAAGGAATCAGTTGCTTCAGTTAAGACAAATAGAAAACAGCTAGGTTAAGTGATGACTCCAAATTGCCTGTAAGTGTGATTAACTGGCAGCCTGAGAGTATGAGCTAACAGAGTGAGAGGAACTTTTTGTTATTAGTCACCTCTTCACTTTCTTCTTACTTTCTCTTTGCAGGCCAACCTGCTGTCCTCCCATCGAAGTCTGGTTTACCGAGTAGAAACCATCGCCCTGGGAGACCAGCCATGTGACCGTGGTGAAAATGTCACACTCTTCCTCTTCAATGACTGCCTTGAGGTGAAAATGCATCAACGCATGATTTTAAAATTTTGACCAAACACGGAGCATATTCACATTTATCTACCCTGATAACCACACTCTGAGTGCAGGTATACTATTACAAACTCGGGCTTGAAACTGTTTTCTAAACGTTTGATAAAACTCTTTTGCAGCCAGATCAATTATTTCAAGGAGAATTGCCACACTTAGTAATTTTTGCTCAACAGAACAAAGTGAATCTGCTTTAAACTTTGGAGACTTTAAAACCACAAATGCCAATGGAAATCTGTCTCGATGGTGCTGACCATTCAGAGAATGGTGAGCTGTAGATTCCAAAATCATTACACCTCATGAGCTGATAGAAGCAGGTTCAGTCCTGGAGCAGAGGTAGCAAACAACACATGAGTAGGGAGGAAATGAGCTGCTATGAATGACAAGCGCTAGTGTTTTTCAAACTAGCCAGCGTGTTGTCATGGTATCGAATTGGTTTTATTGTGGATTATAAAATTGCTGAATAAAGCAAAAATTTTTTTTTTTTTTAAATTTGACAAGAAATATGAAAAATTGTACAGCTACATGTTTTGTTAGGGTCCTCAGTCCTCGGCTTGCTTGAGAGACACACTCGATGTCAGAAGAAAAACATCAAAAGAAAGATCAAGATCTGCTTTGATCTGTCCTTTTGATGTCTTTATTTCCCGCACAGCATTTTCCTAAATAAAGTGAAAACTGTAAAATTTACGCCCAAAAAAGTAATAGCCATCTCAAGCCGGTCAGTTCGGTGTGCTGACTGTGTAGCCATGACAGATACTATGGGAGGACGTACGCTGCAAGGAAGAAGAAGAATGCATTTTTAGCCGAGCATAATAGAGGGATAGTTTGTTTTGCAACAATCCCGTTAAAAATAGAAGTTTGTGCAGTCTTTATGGAGAAGCAAAAAATAAAAAATTAAATACACTTGTGCAGAATGGCAACTGTCCTTCAGATTTTACTTATGCTGAATTTGATCTATTTACTTCAGCTTCCTCTCAGTCCTAACTGGTTGAGGCAGATGGCTGCACCTTCCTGAGCTAGGTGTTAACAGAGGTCTGGGGGTTCTTCCTTCCCACTCTCGCCAAGTACTTGTCCAGAGTGGATCGCCTGCTTTTTAGGGTTTTCGCTCCAATAATGTTGAGTTTGTACTTTCTAATATAAAGCAGCTTGTGGTGACTGTTGCTGTGAATTAGCACTACACAATTAAAATGGAATTATAGAAGTTTGCAGATCCAGTGAGATGATGATGATAATACACAGCAAACAAGTACGTTAACTACAGGATGGATAAAGTAGAAAATGTCATGGATTGTCCAAGTCAGAGTCCTGATCTTAACCGAAATGATTTGTTATGACATGACTTCAAATGAGCTGTGTAATCAGGAGATTCAGGAGTATTGATACACTGGGAAGGTTTTGTTGGAGCAATGCTCTGAAATTCCTCCTCATTGTTTTGCAAGTCTGATAAACAGCTACGGGAAAAATAAACCTGGTGATAATTGTTGCTGATGAAGGCAGTTCTTTGACTTGTTTCATGCAAGAGTTCAGTTACCTTTAACAGCCCGCACTGTGGGTGATGACTCACTGTTAAATAAAGAAGTGATCAGTGCAGAAATTGTGGTAGCTCCTAGGAGATTTTCAGCTATAGCTCAGCTGCTTTTCAACATCTGTAGATTTTGTCTCTTTTTTTGTCAGATGTGAGAATAACTACATTTATTTACATATTTTTATTTATTTTTGACTGGGATGTTCTGATTGTGGCTTTGGTCTGGTAGCAGGGCATATTACATTTTGAAATTCTCCCAAACGACCCTTATCCATCGCACCCAACACTTGTCTGGCCTTACAGTTCTTGCGCTGTTACTGACATTGAGTATCCCCCCCCCCCCCAAAAAAAAAAAATTAAAAAAACCCCGG
>VUQH01024067.1:0-18239 GCA_015106775.1 Etroplus canarensis
GAGACAGAACTTAAATAGACGGAGAACGACCGATGAGAGGGCGACAGGAGGAAAGGAGACACAGCTGACACAAATCAGGAAGGGAAGTGCAGCGGGGACCAGACAGTTTACCAAAATAAGACACAGACAGAGACGGAGACCCCTAGGGATGAGGAGAGGCAGGGAACCAGAGAAAGAAAAAGGGAGATGAGCTCCAGAGAAGGAGGCAAAAAGGGGAACCATGACAGAGGGACATTGTTAGGAGCCCAATAGAATGTGTAAATGGACACATGGTCTCCATCCGGTGTAGCTTTGTGATCAAGGTCTTGTTCTGCTTTTCACTCTTCAGTGTGTTATTTCACTTCAAACAAATAACTCAGACTGAACTATATGGGACCAAAAGGTAAAATGTTTTACAGCCATGTTAGTCTTTCTGATATCAGTGCTGTAGCGCTGTGCTCCTTTTTTTTTTTTAAATTGGTTCCTTAGGTGTCAATATGCCAGTGCATCATGAGACAGTGAAACACACACACACACATCTGTAAGTGTTTTCTGTAGTGGGGTCAATCAGGCAGCCTTCCACTTATTGGCAGAGAGCAGCCCCATGCACAGCCTACAATGACAGAACCAAACTCACTCAAAGATCCTCTATATTCTCAGCTAGGATTTCAAGATGTGACATGTACAGTCCACCTCTGATGCAATCTCAAAAACCCCTTGGTTAAGTCATTTTTTTCCTCTTTCCTTTTTCTGGATGTGTCACAAAAAATAGGTCACAATGTGAAGTTTTTCCATCTCAGAGACCACTCTCTGGTAAACACACACAGGATATCTGTAAGCTGCCGTGTCTGATACCTACTTCTCTCTCCCACTTTCTCCTTTCTCTGCTCGACTCCTTCCCTGTCATATCTTTGGCAGTTTACCAGCCCAGTGTTGCATGGAAACCTGCCAAACCTCTGTGTCCGTGCCCAGTTTCTTTAAGGACTATTAAGGACCACAAGTGTGCGCATATGTGTATGCAGCTAAACAAAGCTTTATACGTGCGTTTGAGTTGTGAAAGCCATAGAAACCGCCGTGAGGCTGAACCACTGAGATGTAAGCTTTCCTCATGTCCCGTGGAGACACACCCTGCTATGAGTCAGTCCTGTGCATAGGCACAAATCGCACACAGCTCTGAAAAACTGGATTTCTCAGCAAAATGTTAAATAGAGTGCAGACACTGACACAGTCTTTCCCTGCATGTGGTTTGGTTTTAAGTGTGTTTAATTTCCTCAGCTGACACACCTAGCAATTATTTACGTCACAAGAAAATTAGTAAGACTAGTCAAATAACATGAGAATAATCAAATTTATTACACATAGATTCACTTATATATAAAGTTATATACAGTATAGTTACATACATACAAATATAAAGACTTTACTCCTCTGACTTCCAATTAACAAGCTAAAAAGATGGATTTTCTTTTATACCTCAAGCCTTTACAAATTGCTGACATTAACAAAACAAAAGCATGCAGTCTTGAGGCTGCTCTGAATACCACAGGAATGCCAAGGTAAGGTTATGACAGCACAGAGCAGCTGGTTGTTTAAACATTAACACATATTGGCACTGTTTCGTTAAAAAGTACGTGATAATACTGGATATGAGCCAATTTGCTTTGAACCACCTGTCACGTTCAGCTGGAGGATGACTTCGCAGCAGGTCAACTTCCCATCAGCATAGCCATGGATGGTGTGTAATATCTGTCTGTATAATATCACTGAAATTTAAAAAACAAATGTCATTGTGTCTGAAATAACTGATCTGCAAAGACTTGTAGTGTAGCTGTGAAGAGAAACTCTTCAAACACAATGTACATGTTTACTGTGAGCTCACTGAAAAAAATAAAATGGTCATTTCGTAGGTTTACACTCAGTATGTGCAAATTAAAAAAGCCTGCTTCTTGGATTGTAGAGTTTAATGTTTTTGTGAAATTCTCACAGCAAGACAGCTTAGCTAATATTAAGACTGGATGCAATGGTTTATGAAGACAGCCTGAGGCATGTACTACAAAGCCAGATTTGTGCTTATCCAAGTAACTTCAGGGTTAACTCCAGGTTTTCAGTACTACAATGGTTCACTTTTTACCTGGGTGTATCGCCAGGATAACTTATGCTGCAGATCTAACCTGCTCCGGAGCAGGTTGTGTTGTAGACTAGAAATCAACAGGTATGAAATCACTGCCTATTGGCCAATCAGTTCTCTGGAAAATAGCATAACTGATCCTAGAAGATACCTCAGACCTCTGTGTGCATAGTAGGAGGGTCTAAAGTTTTGACAGTGTGAAAAGTCATTAAGCATCTGCAATATAGATTCTCAGAGAAACTTTATAGATTTTATTTCTGTTGGCTGCAAACAATTTTATTGTTCTATATGATCCTAAAACAGGACGCCTATTTTTACTTTTCTGATTTCTAGTCTAAATCAACTTTGTATACAGACTAAACCTACATTTGAATTTCGTTTTTATGCTTGCTCTTTATTTGTGCCCAGACTGTTAAAACACCACAGGACTGCAGCTGAAAGAATAAAAACTAAAACAGTCTCACACACACATCTAAACATCAATTTAACAGAATAAAGACTGTAATCTGTCAGATTCTCCAGTGTCTTAATGACAGAGCTGTGATATTCTAACTCACACAGGCAGTGTTTTTGCTGACTTTCCTTACTGGCTTCAAGCTGCCAACTACCTTCGCGTGACCACAGTGTTTGGTCAAGTGAACCCAGATAACACAAGCTCAGCTCTGCCTATAACTACAAAGGTCTGATGACCAAATATATTCTGTAAAGAAAATGTGCAGGTAATTCTTGTGGGAAGAAAATCCCAGCAGCCATAATCTCAGGGGTCCATCTGAGAATCATTTAAGAATTTGTTTCGGTAAACCTTCTCAGAGCATCTGATGTCAGAAGTTCCAACAACAGGAAGACTAATTTTGTTTTGCTTTGCTTTTAGGTTAAAATGTATAGAACGAGTTTTAGATTATGCACCAGAGGCTTACTGGTGGAAAAGAGGTTCTTCAGACAGATCCAGGCTAACTTTCCTCCACTTCCAGTCTTTGTGCGAAGCTTAAGATAAGCTTATCAACTTCATACTTAATAGACATAAGAGTGGTATAAGTCTTAGGAAAATCTCCTCAAACCTTTTTCATTAAGCATCACATTCAAAGTCAAATGAAAAATCTTAGTGGTCAACAGTCAACAAAATCCCTAAGTGAGGATATTCTCAGCAAAACTTAAGAGGAATGATATTTTGCAAATGTTTAAGTGCATCATAAAACAATATCAAATGGAATAAGTGCAAATAACTCTGAATATGGTCCCACTTTGAAATATATGAATCCAACACTTGAACAAATATTTTAAAGTTTTAAATTCACGACATGTTCTCTACCAGTTCAAACAACATATGTTAAGGAAATTGTGTTATATGAAACTGTTTTGAAAAGTTAACAGCATGTGTGATATTTCATGAAGGCTACATCAAATCTTTAAGACACACTCCACAGTATCACCTTGGAACAGATGTGGCTGAGTAAAAGCAACACACAAAAAAGTGTTTTCCATTTCCAAGCAGATAAGGCACAGCTCTGGTATCAAGATTTGTAAAGAGTGGTCCGTTCCCACAGGCACAGTTTCACAGCACAATGCCCTCCACATTACAGTTCAGTACCTCATTATGTTGGACCTGCCCCATCTGCCGGTGGAACAGTCCCTGTTTCTGGGTCCGCCAGCAGCGGATGTTTCGTCCCAATGCGATACTCTTAATGCTGGGCAGGTGGGTCAGCATGTTAGTTGGCAAAGATGCTACACCGGAACCAGACAAATTCAGCTCCTGCAGGGAGTCTAGTCCATTAAACACCACAGGGCTTAAACTCTTGAGCTTAGGGTTGTTTGACAGATCCAGTACTTGCAGGCTCTGTAGGCCCTTGAAGCTGTTTGGCTGGATTTGCTCAAGCTCAGGGAGGCCACTTAGAGACAAATAAACTAAATCTTTCAGCTGACCAAAGGAACCCTCTGTGATTTGTGTGATAGGATTCCCATCCAGATTGAGATACCTCAGTGGAAGTCCTGCCAAGCTTGGTACACTTAACAGCTGGTTTGATGATAGAGTTAAGCTCTGAATGTGTAAAACTCTGCCGTGCAAAGTGTTGGAGACTGAAACGAGCTTGTTATGAGACAGATCCACGCTGACAGGTTCACTGTTAACTTTAGAAGCAAAAACCTCCATATCAAACTCCTGGAAGCTGTTGTGACTAAGGTCAACTTCAACCAGGGGGAGCCCAGAGAAACAGCTTGGCAATAGGCTCTCCAGGTTGTTGTGGCTCAGATCCAGAGACTCCAGATAACGCAGCTTGGACAGCGCATTGGAGCTTACCTGAAAATGAGAAGGCAGGGAACAGGTTAGGTGCATGGACAGGTCGTCAGTCTATCACAGGGCTAACAACTGTGGGTCGGTTCCTGTAAATGTTTGCACTATCACACACCCATGCTTTCCAGTATACTGCATTAGCGAGCTGGTGAACCATGAAAAAGGTTTTTACTAGCCTTGCTTGCCTCTTTAAAGCCCCTCTCTATGTACACAAACCCTGCAATTTTATGTTTGTAAATATTCTGCCTATTTTAATTACTTGTTCCTTCCCCTGTACATTGTGTATCAAGCATTACTTGGAGAAGCCAGCTAACCTACTCATTTACAAAAGCCACACTTGACAGTTAACCTATGGTAGCAAGCAAGTCTGAGATGCATATGTTTGCATAACATTTAGAATGAACTGGTAAGATTTACAAAAGTCTATAGACATAGCCTAGTTTATATATTTTTACTGAATAAAGGCTTCTGCATTAAATCGATGTTGTAGGTATGTTGTAACCCCAAGCCCTTCTGAAACCATATGTCAGAACCATACTCATCTCCCCAGACATGTAAGTACATGTCACAGTGACACAGTCAGAGGCACACCACACACACCAGTACAAATGCTGGCAGCAGCATTGGTCACTTGCATACATTAGTAAAATACAGTATCAGTCTCTTAAATGCTCCTTTATGTTCACCAAATAGTAGCTCGCTTTTTTATTTGCCATTCAGTGGTCAGGAGGTTACATTAAAGGGACGATGTGTACAATTTATGAGCACAAATGGAAAATATGAAATTTAGAACTGTTGTGTTTCGGTTACCCAAGAATGAGCTCCAGAAGACGGAGGCCCAGAAGTGACAAAACAGGCACTGCCTCTAGAGATGCTTTCACCTGCGCTCATAAGATCTCTTCCACAAGTTGAAGAGGAAGAAGTGGTGGGTAGTATTCATTTCGTTATAATCTGCAATCCTACACTCTGTTCCTTTTAGTGGGTTTGTAGTGCTATTTGGTTTTAAACAGCGGCAAGAGCAAATCGACTGAACCAAAAGCAGGAAATACACAATACTTTGTCATGCTCATAACACCCAGTAACACTGGCAACACCAGTGCAGTCAGACAATGATAGCTATTATAAAAACAATTCTATGTTAATACAAGCCATATGCTGTATATCATGGTTTAAGGCTCTTCAAACAAAATATACAAGGATCTGGGAGGTCTCTGAACAACTTACCTTTGTAATATAGTTGCTACTGAGGTCCAAGCTGATGAGGGTAGTGTAGCCTGGACCAGCTAACATGGTGTCACTGAGTGGGCCCATTCCATTGGAGGACAAGTCCAAGTGGGCAGTGTCCAGTGGGATCGGGATGGGCATGGAAGCGCTGGGTCCCAGGCCTCTGCAGTCCACTTTGGTCAGGCTGAAGCTGTCAAAGAGGCCGTAGCTTTCCACCTCACAGTGGCAACCAGGGTGGCAGTTCTTAACAGAGCTGGACTGGACAGCCGCCAGCAGCGACAGACCAAGCCACAGCAGAAATGCCATTATGCTCTGCAGAGGGAACAAATTAATTACTTACATTTAAAACCTTTGTAACCATGCTACTGGCAATGAGCTTAATAAGGTTGGTATAATCACCATCTGAGAAAACTGCATCGCATTCACTGTTAAATCAAACCTTCTCCAAGCTACCTAATGGAGTACCTGTTTTAGGATCTTAGAAATCTGAGGAGCTGTTCTTGTTCAAATTCTACTTTGAAGCCTTTTGTTAAGCTTTGAGAAAAGTCTTTATGCTTTTATTTGTGCAACTTGAGTAGCCCCAATTTCCCCTCTCTCTCCTGGCTTCCCAACGGGTGTGACCTAATTTCTTTGATCAATGAGTTCATTTGCACTCTCTCAGTCAACTCAATCGAATGCATATGCATGGTTGTAAAAATGAAAATTTGAGTGCATTGTAAATCTCTGTTCCATTTTGAAATTAGGAAAAAAAGAGATGTGCCCACATTCACTGAGCCTCAGAAGAAGACAAATTCAAAAACAATTTCCCATCCTGAAATGGTACTGCTGCATGATCTAACACTGAAATTGCACTGAAAAGGATATACCAGAATGAATGAAAAGAAAACTAAATACAGAAAACACTCAAAAATTGTGCAATAATTTTAAAATCATCAACAACAGGATAAAACATAAATATATATTTAGCTAATAAAAAACGCAAAATTCAACCAAGATGATTTTAAACCAGAGAAGAACCTAGTTTACCTTTTTCAGCGCTTGCGTGTTACGTCTGCGTATCTGAATGAATGGGAGCTTAACAGAGCTCACTCATGCAGTTCAGCTAAGACATGTCTGCACGCACACAAACGCTCGGACAAGTTAAAAAAAAATTGGGCAGAGGTTAAGTGTTGTGTAAGTGATAGAAGTGAAATGTCATGGTGAGGACACTGCGTACATTACACAGCAGACTGTGTATTAAAGATAAATTTCACAGTTTTGCACCAGTGTAGCCATGACAAACAACTACAGCCTCAGCTTAAGTCAGGTTTACTGGTATTACAAAGAAAATGGAATAACTGTCATATAGCACAAACTAAAGAAGGAACTGTAGCAGTTTTGCATATTTTCATTATTATTTCATTATTTTACAGGATGTGGTTTAAATCTATTTCAACTACTGTCAGTGCATAGACTTTTGTTGCTTTTCCTTTCCTATGTATTTTTTTAACTGAATCACTATCTTTGGAAATACTTGATTGCCTTTGCTGCTGTATATAACACAAATTTCCCTATTGTGGGACTAATAAAGGACGATCCTATCTTATCATGTTTTATCTTATTTAGATCAAAATTCACTCCAAATTTAATTCATTTTTGGGTATGCAATGAAGCCATGCTAAGTGCCATGAGTTACAGTGTTTATCAGGAGTATCTAACTGTGGTTGATGCTATTTATCTTATGTTATGTAAGAGGGTGAGTTGCATAGTTGCTTTGCACATGTGGGTCAGAGTATGCAGACTGATTACCATGGTTCAAAGTCTTCTTAGTCAAAGGTGTTCACCTCTGTGCAGTGTTTCTTTCTGTATTCTTTTCTTTACCTGTGTACACACTACTACTGGCTGCTCTGTAAAACTGAAGCTGAGATTGTGTGTTCCAAGTGGAGACCAGAGTCCCTCCAGCTGCAGGTTTTTGACCAGACAAGAATGGGCAAGTCTGAAGATTGGATAATCAAGCTGAGTGAGCACACAAATCTTTCACTGGCTGAACAAAATTTAATAGGATTTTATTCCAGTTGAGTTCTTCACAAGCTGCACAGTCCACCCATGAACATGAAAGACGAGCGAAAAGCTAATGAATGAATTCAAGAAGGAACTCTGAGATTTTTCAAGAATTTATATATAAAAGACTGCATTGACTGCCATTTACTCAGCCTGCTCTGCAATTATATCTTTTGCTTTACCTTTTCCTTGTTATGCAACTACAAAGACTATACGTGGGAAACTGCCAGTGGAACCAAGTGGTCTTTGGGAGTGTGTCACCTCTGTGTTTTTGTTCTAGCCACTTTCATCAGTCCCTCCTTCCCCTCCTCCATCCTTCTTTCCATCTGTGGGGATTGTGAACTCTAGGTACCAGGTGCATTTCTCAGCTTTTCGCCAATAAATCTCAACTAACAGCAAACTGCTGCCGGCACTGCCTGCAAATCAGACACATTCTAACTGCTGCAATTCTTCAACAGCAGCATGAGTTAAAATACCTCCTGAGTGGGCAAATGGCAAAGGAACGTGAGTGAACGCACCAACACTCTCTCACTTTCAGAGGTCTTCTCACACCTTTTTTTCCCCAAGGAAAGCACCCCCTGAGGACTACGAGCCATTAGTTGTGTATTTATTGGCCTAATAGCAGCTAATAAATATACAGTAATTACTTTTAGCTTACCTTTGCAAAGTTCTGCATTAGCGCCATCATGTTTTTAATAATAATAATAATAATACACTTTCGCAGGACCCTGATTCGGATAGGAAGAAGAAAATGGATAGATGGATGGATGGATGGATGGATGATAAACTTTTGAGCACTTTTCTTAGCAAGGTTACAAATAACATATTTAACTCTAAGCAGCTGTTAAAAACATTTAAGTTAATAAATTAATACGTTTTTTAAATGTTTGAGATCAGAATAACCAGCAAATTGCTTGGTGTTTTTGGTCAATGAACCAAGCTTACTGTAGTCCAAGGTAGTAGAATTCTTTTGACCAGTAACTAATGCATCAGATTTATCATCGTTGATCATTGAGACAGCCAGTATTTGATGTCAGTTAGGCAGGTGAACAGATTATCAAGGCTACTGGGGACACTGGATAGCCAAGGGACAAATAGCTGTATGTCATCGGCAGAGCTGCGATGGAAAATATTATGGCTATAAATTATTTGACAAAGAGAACGCATGTACAACTGTATAACACAAACAACAGGTGGTCAGGGACAGAGCCTTGAGGAACGCCACGATTAAAATGGGCAACAGAGGAGGAAGTGTTAGCTACAGAAAGACTTCTGTTAGAACAGTAAGAAAGCAGAAGATGTCAAGCATGTCCGTTAATCCTAACCCAGGTTTCTAGATGGTGCAGGAGAATTAGAGCAGTAAACTGTATCAAATGCAGCACTCAAATCTAAAAGCACTAAAACTGAGCAGTCACCTCTATCAAATGTCAAAAGTAAGTCACTAGTAACCTTCGCAAGGGTAGTCTCTGTGCTATTTGCCTAACAGGTGGGATAGGCTTTAGCTCCCTTGCGGTCTTGAATTGGTGGAACTGGATGGATGGATGGATGGATGGATGGATGGACGGACTTTCCCCAGAGTTTTGTAAAACCCCATGACAGTTACATAATTACTGAAGTGTGTTATCAAAATTATCAGTGTGTCAAAAGTCAATATGAAAGCATCAGTTTTATTGCCCACAAGCTAAATGCTTATTTAATGCCAAATATAAATGTTCTACTGTCTCTTCTTTATCTAAATGCAATCAAATTTTTTGAGAGTGAAAAAAAGAAAATTAAAGCACACCAAAAGCGCATTTTAAATCACATCTATCTATCTATCTATCTATCTATCTATCTATCTATCTACATCTATTTAGCCCTCCCATTTAACATTTACTCATTTGCATCTGCATGAAACCTCATCTAGCCCTCAATTTGTTTAGTATCCTCCGGTGCTCTGATGAATTCTTTATGTCATTGAAACTGCTCTGTCCTCATTTAATCTTCAAGTTGAAGGCTAAAAAGTGTGTAATTAGAAGATGGATGCCACACTAATCCTTTTAAGCCAAATTAATGCATGACAATGAGGTAGAGGCGAGAAGTTTAAATTAAACCGACGGTGCTTAAGTGTTTTAAAACAATTAGGTGGCAATGAAAAGCCAGCAGCTATGGTGAATAAATAAAATCTCAAGCAAGGAGACTGATCATATTCATCAAAGTGCACTTTTGAAAAATTAGAGACAGTATTTCAGAAAGAAAATGACTCACTGGATATTAGGCTGCTGTATGCCTGAATATTAGTAACACTTTTCCCAATAAAGGCCTCATGCAAAAGGTTCAAATCAGGCTACGGGAATAACACAAATATGCCAATGTGTCCCTTTCATTTGACACTGAAGGATATTAAAAAATGTTGTATTAATATTGTCAAAAAATAAGTTTATGTGTCTGTATTTTAAAACAAACACTAATGGAATGTAACAAAGCATTTCACTCAAGTACAGTGTTTAAGGATGTTGTTATGCTTCATAATATACTTTTTCCTCTACTCTATGACATGTGCTAGTATCACCATTACCAGGTATAACTTGAAAATACTGCTTATACAGTAATGAAACAGTAATGACAATTTTGATTAAATGTCACAATTAGAGCCTGACTGATTTATTAGTCAACCAGTTTTGGCTCATAAAATCTAGGAGAAGACACTCCAGAAGTTGTGTCATTAGGCAGAAGCACTTTCATGACCTTCTGCAGTACAAATAGAAGAGTACGTATCTCAAGTACTGAACACTAAATTTTAACCTTCCAGCTCTTTAAAACAAGGTCAGTTTGATAGTCAATAGCATGCAAGACCAGCACAGACAATTGTCGAGTGAATTCACAACCAGTGAGTGCCCTGCCACTGCATATACAGGTAGCACCCTCTCCAAGACTAAACCAAGTATTGTAGTAGTGAGAAATACACTTTGTGCACAACTATTAAGTAAGTTGCATTTTTGAGGATTACTTTTATTATTTAACAACAACAGTGCTCTTGGTCAATCTAAAATGTTAATAAACCTCAGACCTGAATATTTAAGGTAGTGAAAGTGAGGTTTTGGCTTTTGTAGGAGAATATCTGTGTGCACAATTATTAGCCAACTATTAGAGTGAAGAATTATCACAAACTCAAAGAAAAACAAAACTATTCCCATCTCACTTGATTATTTTCATCTGTTAAAGTGAGAATAATAAAACAACTCAAACTTTACAAATAAACATTTCTGACATCTCAAAAAAATAAATCAGTGACAATATAGCCCCCCCTTCTTTTCAATAATACTCAAAAGTCTTCCATCCATGGACTCTGCCAGTTTCTTGATATCTTGACCATCAACTTTTTGTGCAGCAGCAACCACAGCGTCCCAGACACTCTTCAGAGAGGTGTACTGTTTTCCTTCACTATACCTTCACAATTATATTGTATTCCTTCACAAGAGTAACTCTAATCTCATCAGTCCATAGAACCTTTGAAAAATCTGTCTTCACATATGTCTTGGCCCAGTCTTGGTGTTTCAACTTCTGTGTCTTGTTCAGTGGTGGTCGGGTTTCAGCCTTTCTTATCTTGACCATGCCTCTGAGCACTGAACACTTCGTACTTCTGGACACTCCAGGTAGTTTGCAGTTCTGGAATATGACAGCACTGGAGGATAACGGGTTCCTAAGAGCTTCATTTTCTTCTCAAATCTTCGGCAGTTATTTTGCGTATTTTTCTCTCAACACGTTTCTTGTGACCCTTTTGGGTATTTGCAACAAAATGGTTTATGGTTCTGTGGTCACATCCTAATATCTTGGCAATTTCAGGAGTGCTGCATCCCTCTGAAAGATTTTTTTCAATAGTTTGTGACTTTTCAGAGTCTATTAGATCTCTTTTCTGGCCCATTTTGCCTGAGAAAAAGAAGCTGCCTAATGAAGTGCAAACCTGATATAGGGTGCTTATTTCCTAAGGCCACACCCTCCCTCATTACATAAATGCACATCACCTTGTATGCTTAAATCCAAATGGTATTCAAGTTTATAGAGAAGGTAAGTGACCTGCGCAATGTGTACCTCCGGTCCCAACTTGTTGCTAACGTGAGTACAACAACAACATAGTAACGCTACTTCAATGCATTGCACAGTACAGAGTTTTCTGTTGAAATAAATATAAAAAAATATAATGTCACACTATTGCGCAGCGTTTGGCAGCAACAGCCGCAGTTACAGACACAAAGTGTTCTTCCATCGGTATTGTCAATTATAGATTTTTAAAGTATAAACTATATACTTTTAAGGCCCAGTAACTTGTTTACTGTTAGAAAAAGTAATAATTGTAACATTTATTTATAGTTAAAACAGACTGTATTGGATATTTTGGTGTATAATGAACTTTTTATGCTGGGCAGTAATAATAACCACGCCCCATATAATTTGGTTCAAGGGGAGCTCAAATTTGAATACAGCTACATGCAACATACGCATGGGCCACATTTCCCCTCCTGACCAACGTTTAAACTGCTGATTTATTGATAAACACTTAATGTAACTATATATGGAAAACTATATTCAAATATACAATACGTTAGCAGATATAAAAGTGATTTTTATATGACTGTCAGAAGGAGTTGTTTACGTGTTGCTAGTTGTTGGTGTTTGTTGTATCTGTAACAAATTATTCAAAATAGCAGAAAACCAGACTTGAGTCATCATGTACCTTCTCTATACAGCTTGGAGTTGGAAAGTATGCAAAAAAATGACGATATGGTCAAAATACTCAATTGCTTAATATTTGTGCACTCAGTGTAGCAATAGTCATGATTTTTGAACAGTCATTAAATTACAATAACAGATTGAAGAGCTTGGTAGGCTGTAATGCCTCTGTATTGGCAGAAGGTGGCAGTAATGATTCTAGAATCTGTTTGTAGACCAGCCATTAAACAACAAAAAAGAACACTACCTACCAGACACTTGAGCGATAAAACCGCAAGTAATATAAAAAGATGGGCAAACCTTACAGATTTGAAAAGTGAAGTCAAATTTAAAGTCCCTTAAATCTGCTTTCTTTATAATGACCACCAGGGGGTGCGATACCTGTGGTTGTAAAAGGACTTGCGACCCATTTATCCAGAGTATGCTCACTTGTCAGTCACAAGGTGTTACGTGTACAGTTTCAAATTCAGATCATCACATCCCGTTTCAAAACACTGATATGGGGGTGATAACTTTACAGAAATACAAGTGATATCATAGTAGCTTTGTCAGTGTTTTATACTGTCTGTGGATAAAATTTGTGTGCCCCAGCGAGATTTGATGATTCTACACAAACAGAAGAAACGTGCAAGGCCAAAGGGTACTACAGCAGCCAAAAAGTTCTAAAAAAATAATCAAAAAAGGAGGTCCAGTGCAAACTCTGCCAGTTAAAGCTAACATCAAAATCAAAAATTCTGCCGTAACTGTGCACAGTCATTTGACAGTAGAGTGAGGCCAGGGGACTCAGAAATAACCTTCAAAGAACAGTCACATTGTTCACAGTGAATATTGATTAGTATGTTTGCTTTAATGTTGACCAGAATGACCAGATTTAATCTTCTGCCTTAATTCTATGTTGTAGATACATCGTGACCACAAACCCTTCTGAAACCCTACGCTGTAGTGCGTAAGCATGCAACCCCTTTTAAATGTAACTACACGTCGTACTGACTGTGATTAGCCTCTTATCAGCATTGTCATTTCCTCCTGAGCTACTTCAGCCACCATCTTTCAAATTGACTGGGAGAGAATGGATCAGCTCAAAGAGAGAAACCCCACCACCAACTACTATTTTGGCAGCAAAACTGCAGAGCAACACAGGCTTATCAGCACCAGTATACAGTGTTGTGAAAAAGTAAGTACACTCTAGCTGCTTCCAGTTAAGAGAGTAAGTAGGCAGGGGTTGCTAATCAAATACACTTGATAAACTGATAATGAGCCAGTGTGACCACTTCCATAAAAGCAGAAGGTCTGGCAGGTTGCTGGTCAGGTATGCGTTAACATAATGCCACAATTTCCCAGGAGTGGACATCCCAGCAAATTCATCCCAAGATCAGACCGTGCAATGCTCAGAGAAACTGCAAAATACCCAAGAGGTACCTCTCAATGTCTACAGGCCTCAGTAAGCCTGTTAAATTTTTAAGTTCAAGACAGTGCAATCAGAAAAAGACCGAACAAGTATGGCTTGTTCAGAAGGGATTCCAGAAAAAAGCATATCAGCCCTGCATATGTTTTCAAAGTTGCATTAAAAAAAAAAATCATAAAACCTCTGGAACAATGTCCTTTGGACAGAGGAGACCTCAGTGGATGTGCTTGGCCATAATGCACAGTGCTACATTTAACAAAAACTTAACATTGCATTTCAGCACAAACACCTCATACCAACTACTGAACACGGTGGTGGAGGGGTGATGATTTGGACTTATTTTGCAGCCACAGGAACTTGGCACCTTGCAGTCACTGATTTGACCATGAACTCCTTGGTATACAAAAGTATTCTCGAGGCAAATGTGAGGCTATCTGAGCCCTGTACTATGAAGCAAGATCAAAATACCTGGCTTCACTTAACCTAATGGTGGCAATCTAGATAAGTAATCACATGAAGGCAGTTATCAACTCAATAAGTCAATCCAGGGTTTATCAAGCCACCTACAACCTCGTTCACATGAAAGTGGTGGCGTTGACAGCATCTGACAGGTCACAAACATTTACTACTACTCTACTGATTCTATAAAGGAAGATAAAACAAACTGAGAACTTCATCTTATTAGATAAAACAGTTATCAGCACACATCTCAGCATACTGCAAAAATGGTTAAAATTGCAATAACTCTGGTCTCTGGTGATTCCCACCTGTAGTAAATATTAACATTTTGCATGCAGACCTTTGATTTGTTCCTCCTTGTGCGTCCAGCAGCTATCCTGACCACAGAACCCTGGATTTAAAGGTTACTCCTGGAGTTTCTCTCCCTCCCATTGGCCATCAAAAGTCTGACAGACTATCCCAGAAAGCACCAGCATGCCATGCCCTGAGAGAGGCGGGTACCCACGCACTGCACGGACACCTCTGTCTGCAGATCAGATTTCTTCCCTGCAGCTGTACGTGGCAGAGAGCTGAGGGACATGCTGCTAAAATAACCCCCCCCCCCCAAAAAAAAATCATGCTTATCTCCAAGTTGATCATTTAACGGCGGTTAACCCCGCCCCTCTCAGCTGTCACCTCACTCGTTCACTTTACACGCACTGTAAACTTTTCTCTCCCGGTGTGTGTGGACAGTGGGAGGTAACCACACACACACACAAACACACACACACACACACACAACAGCCTGGTCAGTTCAGTCTGGACACCGGGGGAGGGGGGCAAACCTGAAACCCGATCTAACCAGAGGTCCCCCACCCCCTCCCCGAACATGTAACAGTTACAGACAAAACGAGAAGAGGGAAAAAAAACCGACTTTGTTACTTTCCCCCCCCTCCAACTTACTTTGGTGCTTTCATCCGGGCAGTCCGCTTTTCACTTCACCGCTCCCATTTTCCACACCCCCGCCGCATTTCCGTGTCCCGCCGGCTCGTCTGTCCGCTGGTCTTCATGAGATCCGTAGCACCCCTCAGACTGGCCGCACAGCCACGACACAGTGCCAGGAGGTGGCAACACTGCTCTGCCCTCCACTCACGCAGTCCGCCTCCTGCTCCTTTTAACGCCAGGAGAAGCAAGTTGCCTAAAATGAGAGCGCTTCCTGTCTGGTAATTTCAAAATAAAATGCGTCAAATCCGAGACGAGGAGGGCCTTACCGTGCGTTTAAATCACAAACACAGTTCTCACTTATGCCTTAAAGCATGGGTGGCAAACTCATTTTACAGCGTTGGTCGCATACAGCCAATCTGATTTTAAGAGAGAACCTAATATCCTATCAAAATACATCTCTAAATTCTCCCCCTTTCTTTCTGTGGGGAGAAGTTTAACTCCACATTTAGGCCTCGTGATGTCTTGAGAAAATTAAGTACAATCTCATCCATACATTAAAGAAAATCAAAAATACCTCTCAGAAAAAAGACCTTCTTGGCAGTTTTTTCCTGTCAAGCAGAAAATACCTGGAATACTATACCTACAGAAGTGAGGACATAACCCTATTCGTACCCCCTTCTTTAAATCTAATCAAACATGGTGTCATAATCTGAAATATTGCCATAGTCTCTGTTTTCCATACCTGCCCTCTATCATGGTTTTGTCTTTGTTAACATTCACTTGATTTTGTCTCTTACTTATGCATGAATACTTTGCATCTCTGGTTTTCCTCTGTTGTTGGTAAAATGTCATCAACCTGTGGTGGACTGCAAATGAAAACGATCCTGTATGGCTCAATCTGGCACATTCACAAGATGAGCCTGAGTAATCGTGTTAGCTGATGTGCATTGTCCCTTTTAAATAAATCAACATAAACACACCAGTTTTTTTAGTAAAACAAAGAAACCTGTCAGCATTGCTTTTTGAATTCAAACTTTAATGAATAAAAGATTTCTTTAACGTTAATAATAAATGTGCTAAATTACAGAAAAAGCATTGGAAGCTCATTAACCTAAATTCTTCTGTAATTATACAAGAGATTTTTTGTGAATTTACAGAGGATGTCCTATGTTTTAGTTTTACTTTGGTTTTACCCAATGTAAAAAAAAAAATAAAATTTCTGCAGTAAATGGTGAAACAAGAGGAACTTTTCTGTTATTTAATGTAAGACTAACAGTTGAAAAGAACCTTACTTTCTGCCATTTAATGGTTTCCCCATTACTTACACACTTTGGTGTAATAACACAGGCCATCCCCATTGGAGCTGTCATGATTTAGCTGTAGACTGACCCAAGGATGCAGACAGATCTCTGATACAACAAGGAGGTTTACTGAGGCATTGAGATATGGGTGGTCAGGTGTGAGGGTGGGTACTGGGTCAGGGAGCAGTCCAGAGGGGAGAGTTCCACGACAGGGAAGGAGGTCCAGAGATCAATTCCAAAGCTCCAAAAGAATCCAAAGAGAGTCTTGTCCAAGCAGGTGGCAGGCAGGCAGACGGCAGGCAGAAACTGAGGCACTAAAAGAGAGGATTTTTCTTTTAAGATGTTAGGCATTAGCTTTACTGGTGTCACCCACTGAAGATGACTTGTAGATAGGTTGTATTTGGCCTGTGATGTAAAATGAGTTTTGACACCCCTGCTTTAAAGGTTTTTAGCAGTTTTGTTATGCAGTCAGTCTATGAAGTTGATTTGGCTACTGTTGTTACAATGATTAAGCACCAGGGGTGTTTCTAGGATTTTTTAAATGGGGTGGCACTGACTAGACCAAGACCCAGGCAGGGGGGCCCCACAGGAAATCGGGATATTTAATCAGAAATAAAATCAGTAATCAGAATCAGCATATACAACATAGGGTATGATTTTCAGGCTCGTGTGCTGTACTGTGTCAGATTTATTACATGAAAGTGGTGCAGTACTTAAGTAAAATGCATCTTCAGCTGCTACCTTGTATTCTTCCCAAGGGTTCAGATTAATCTGCATTAGTAATTTGGCAGCGGTTTTACACCTGATGCCCTTCCTGACACAGCCCTCCTTAGGGAGAGGGACTTGTGTCCCCACCTGGAATTAAATCGTGGGCCTTTCACTTGTAAGGCAAATGAGTAAACCACTACTCTATAGGGACACAAGTGCAGCACTGGGGTGAAAGTTATAATCCTACATGAGTAGCTTAACTCCTATTTATGTAGCTTAACAGTACACAAGTTGTATAATAAAAAAAAAATATATATAGTACCTAAAATAAACAGAATCATTCTATAGAATGGTACCTTGCATAATTATATGCATTCAGTTATTAGATCAGAATTTATTGATTCATTAATGTTTCGTTTTACTGTTGCAGCTGTTGATGATTTTAATTACTTCTATATAGCTGGATGACTTCATCTGTAATAACACAATTTATTCAACATATTCAGTAACTCAAGCTGTAAAAAAAATAGCAAGGAGTACAAAGTTTAACTCAGCCACCAGGGGGCACAAGCTTGAATGCTCTAACTCCTGGTCTCAAGCCAGAGTAAATGGAGAGAGTTGCATCAGGAAGGAAGGGCATCCGGTGTAAGATCTTTACAGAATCAAATATGCGGATCCATAATACAGTTTCATTTCATTTTAGAATGTGAAATAGTCTGCACACTTAAAGGACAACAACAGCTCGTTCTGAACCAATCAAATGTGAGGGTTTTATTTTTGAAATGATCACTCCTGTGATTTCCGGATGAGCTCCTTTAATGCGAACTTTGCAGGTGCCACGGTCTGTGCGCACTCTAGTGGAAGCGAAGCAAACAAACCCGCATGAATAGAAAAAGCTGAGAAAAAAAAAACCATTGCGTAACAAGGCGGCGGTTTGTTTCGCTTGGCCTCAGTCTGCAATTTTGATGAAAGTGATAAAGTTAGAATTAGTATGCAAAAACGGAAACCCAGACTTTTCCTGTTGTTGTACTCAGTATTTTTCTTTTTTTTTTTTTTTTTTTTTTGCTGGAAAAC
>VUQH01024068.1:0-13439 GCA_015106775.1 Etroplus canarensis
CACCATAGCAGAACAGTTTGAATCCACCTCCAATGTTCCTGGCCTTGCTTCCCCTCCACCTGGTTTCTTGCACACACAATATATCTACCTTCCTCTCTCCATCATATCAGCCAGCTCTCTCCCTTTACCAGTCATAGTCCCTACATTTAAAGTCCCTACTCTCACCTCCATCCTCCTACCTTTCCTTCTCTCTCTGCCTCCTAACACGCTTTCCCCCTCTCCCCCTCCCCGGTCTTCGGCCAACAGTAGCATAGTTTCCACCGGCACCCTGTTGGCTAATGGCACCGGAGGCGGTCGTTGTTAACCCGGGCCGCGACCGATCCGGTATGGAAGTCGTGTTATGAATCCGCATATTTGATTTGGCACAGTTTTTACGCCGGATGCCCTTCCTGACGCAACCCTCACCATTTACCCGGGCTTGGGACCGGCACTAGGAGTACACTGGCTTGTGGGCCCCTGTGGCTGGTTAATTATAATATTTGATAATTATAATATTTGATAATATTTGATATATTTGATATATTTATATTTTGGAATCTGGCGTTCTGGTGTAATCATTCATAATTTTCCATCAGGATAAAAAGACATTGTTCTGACACAAATGCAACATAAATGTTGTGTATGGCGCCTGTAAATAATCATTGTTTTTTGACATCCCATTAGTATATTTCCATTTAAATTAATATGTCTGTATGATAGCAAACAGCTGAAGAAACCTGCAGACAAAAAACATGTTTTTGACAGCGATAAAATCTTTTAGTCTTACCTCAGAGTGTTTTCTGGACACTGTGATCAAATGTGAGTTAATTTCTTTGCCAGAATCTCCCAGCAAATGTACACTCTGTTTGGCTAAATCATCTGTGGCAGCAGTACTTGACTGGTTTGCTGTATAGCTGAGGGTGATGTGCTGGAAAGACGTGTGGCTGTGTAACTGTAGAAACCTCAGCTGGACAACATCCACACCAGGGTACTCAAACTAACAGAAACGACAATAATGTAAGAAGAAATATGTAAAAGTATTGAAGTGTCATCAATCAGTCCACAAGTAATTCAAGACCAACCTTTTTTCCATAAAGCTGATGAGTAAACCTCTTTACAGATGTCCTCGAGTTCTTAATTTCTGGGTCCCACCTTATTTTAATCTAACGAATGGAATGTGACACATATTTTTAAACCTATTCATAAAAACATAATATTTTTGCAGTAACATTACCCAAAAACATAAAATACTACTACTGTTACCACTAATGCCCTTCTTTGCCTGAAGTAATTTTTGTTTTCTCTTCTGGAAAAATCTGAAATAAATGCAACACAAAATATCTACAAAGAATCTTAAGTCTTGTACTGAGACTTAAACTTCTGAAAAATCAATTCAAATCACAAACATTGGTGTCTTTAAGAAACTTCAAAAGGTTGTCTTATTGTTGCAAAGGCTGAACTTATTTTGTGCTTTGTACCTGATACTGTGCCATATTAATGGAAAGTGAAACCTAACTTTTCCTCACACTTGCCAGTGTTAAGTCTTGTAGGTGTAAATGACTGAACCTGTGAGTGTAGAGGATCAATGCAGGTTGCTCCACCTCCTGTGAAGTTACAGAATACTTTCACAGCATCATGTGGACACCCTTGGTTTGGATCCATGTAAAAGTAACCTGAAAAAGAAATAATGGATGGAATGTACTGGAATGTACAATGACAGACTTAATCAGATACTCAGACAGCAGATGCTCACCATCATTTAGATGTGGATATATGAGACTTAGCTCATGGCAAGTGGTCCCAGGATCATCTTTGGTTCCCAGTTGCCAGCTGAAGGATTCCTTGGCTTCATCTTGTTTAGACCATCTCCTAGACACTTCCCTGGGCTGTTATACAGGAAACCAGTGATCAGTCGGATAACAAAACATTCAATAAGGCAGTCACCTTATCGCTGATAACATTTTTTTCTTATAAAGCATGAATGCAAATCAAACGAAGTTAGTACCAACTTTTTGTTGTGCTTCCTTTTGCCTTGGGGGGCTGAGAGCCTGAATTGAACTCTCAGCAGTTTTCAGACTAAATATTTTAACGGGTCTCTGTGAATGCATGCGTTTGCCGGGTGCACCTGGTTTTCCCTGTAGAAGGCATGATATGACACAAACCTTCAGGCTGTTTAGCAAAATTAACTCATGATCGAGAGTCACATGCCTTTCAAAAAAGCACACTATATTGCATTTAAGTTGATTGACCAGATCCAACACCTACACATTTGTTCACTTCTATTGTCTGTAAACTGTCTTACTTGAGGTCCCTGCTTGCCCTTCATTCCCTTTGGTCCTCTCCTGCCTTGGACACCTTTCATTCCCTGTAATGGCCCAAACACAATTAAGCAATAAATTACCGATGAATGAGAGCGCTAATTGTAATGATGTTGGGTTTCTTTGAAGTAAATTCCTATTTTATTTTGTAATTCTCAGTATGTTTAGCTCTGGCTTTTTTTGTTTCCCTCCTTTGTGGCTGTTTGCACCACCGTTTTTAGTGTCATGTGTAAAGTCAGCCTCACTTGCTCCTCATTAGCTAACTACTAAATGTGTATATGCTCCTAGTCTCCCATTGTTTGTTGCTACATTGTCTCGTCTCCTCATGTATGAACTTCTGGATTATTTCTTTAAACTTTGCCTTTTTGCCTGCTCCTCACTTAGATTCTTTGCCACGCTGACTGATTTCCTGTTTATGACTTTGGCCTATTTTGGATTAAAGATTTGGATTGTGGATTATCCTTTGTTTCATGGTGTTTTGCGTTTGGGTCCTTTTTTCACATGAATTGTTACATTTACTGTATGATCACCCTTATGAATATAACAACAAGAATAACTACTAGATTTAAATAATACAAGCAGACTACATTCAATGCTTGTCAGAGAGTCAGTCATACAATCTTTCTTGCAATGAAAAATATAGCAAATGATTTAAAGAGGGGAATGGGATTTCAAGATTTAAATATTTATAGACAAAGTCAGTCTCTCACCTTCTTTCCAAGGCTGCCCTGTAACAAAAAAAGACATATATCAAGTCCAATTACTACTGGCCCAAAGTCACAAGTTTTTCTGTTATATATTTAAATATGTAATATTCTGAATTTCAAATCAATGTTTTCAGTTTTAAATTTTTCTTGTTCTGGAAAAGTCCAGAAAGAAATTTCTTTAAAGTCATTATAAATAGCTGAATATCAAATTAACATACAGTGATTCCAGGGAAGCCTTTCTGCCCAAGTGGACCATGAGGACCAGTGTCCCCCTGTGGAAATTGGTCAATTTATTATTAAATGGCTGCAATTAAAAAATAGATGAAAAAATGAGAGCAAAACATAACTGACCCGTTTTCCTTTATGACCCTTCAGACCTTTTAGTCCCTGCAAACCAGGATTTCCCTGATATAAATGTTAGAAATTGGTCAGAACAACCTAAAATCATGCTGTTTTATATAAACCATTTTATATCTAAAATAATTCTGACTAACCTTTAGTCCTGGTGGACCAATTGGTCCCAGTATTCCTATGTCACCAGGGAGGCCCTTTACAGAAAGAAAAGAAATACATCTAAGTGAGTTACAAATTACTCTTATGTGGCTATTATAATGCAGTCATATTTTATGTGAGATCGTTGCATATTTATCAGGATTTACAAAATAAAGAATAAATGAATAAATCCATAAAATATGTAACTGACTATTTTAAAGGACAGCATTTATCTAAGTACTCTGTGATGGACATCAGGTAATGTTTGGTTCCATTTAGTAAGTAAGCCTTTTACCTTCCTTTTACATTAGTATCACAGTAAAGAGAATATATTTGGAAATAAATAACATTTTAAATCTTAAAAAACCTATTGTGATTTATGTCTGACTCTTACCTTCATGCCAAGACTTCCAGATTCCCCCTTCTCACCTCCCAGTCCTGGAATACCCTGTATTAATAACAACTGATGATGCAGCCATTCACATAAGCAGGCCTAAGTTAATTATTACTGACCATATTCTATTGTTAAATAAGTATACCTTGGGCCCAATTGGTCCAGGAGGTCCATGTCTTCCTTTTTGACCAGTTTTACCCTGAAAGATTTGATAAGACTTTAATAAGAAACACTTCCTACTATATACAGTACAGTACCTATGTATGTTATGATAGTAAGGGTGTGCTTATACTATTCACCTGACATTTAAGTAAATTATATCCTACCTTAAACCCTCCTTCTCCTATGTTTCCTCTAACCCCAGGAGGTCCAGTTTTTCCCTATAAAATTATATATTATATTTTTTACTAGCAATAATCTGTAAGCCACACTGCAAAAGACATATGACTTCCCTTTGTTTATGGTCCAGGATTTCATGCTATTCATTTCTGTATTGAGCTTACCACGTTGCCAGGACTGCCTGGTATTCCAGGTGCTCCTCTGTAACCACTGTCACCCTTTGTGATAAGCAGGAAAGGAATTTTATGAATTTTATGTTTGTGCAATGTGTTAAAATTTTAATAAGGTGGATTTTTCTTACTGGATCGCCTTCATTACCCATAACCCCCAGCAACCCATCCAAACCACTCAGTCCCTGATCACAAAAAGAGAGCGAGAGAGAGAGAGAGAGGACAATCGTCAGCAAAAGCATATTCCTCTCCCAAGGCCTGCACTAGGAAGCAGGATTTGTGCTTATCCAGGTAACTTCAGGGTTAAATCGGGGTACATCACTTGCATAATTTGCAAGTGATGACAGACCTAACCTTCTGGAGCACGCTAAGTTTCACATTAGAGATCAACAGGTATGAAATCACCAGCTACTGACCAATCAGTTCTCCAGAGAATAGTGACACAGATCCTGGAAGCTGCCTTGGACCTTTGTGTTCTGATAGTAGGAGGTTCTAAAATTTTCGTAATAGTATCTAACAACTTTGAACATCAGTAAAAAATATAGATTCTTTGATGCAAGTTTATTCATTGATTTGATATGATTCCTGTTGGATGCAAACAATTTTACAACAATTTGGTTTTTCTATAAGCCTTAATATAAAACAGGACACCTATTCACACTTTTTTGATTTATAGTCTAAATCAAATTTGCATATAAAATGAACCTACATTTGAATTTTGTTTTTTTATGGTTGTTCTTTATTTGCTCTCAGACTATAATCTGCACCAAGGCTGCACCTGAAAGAATAAAAACCACAACTGTTTCACACAGATCTAAATGTTAAACTAATGGAATAACAACTGAAATCTTTCAGATCATTCCTGTGATCACAGAGCTGTGATACTCTGGTAAGGTAAACAGTTGATACTTTTCCTACTTAGTTTCCTCACTGGCTTCAAGCACACAAAATTTTATTAACATAGTAAATGTTTCACAGTGCTGAAAGCGCACACACATTCATACAGAGGTTTGAATACTCTACCAATGTACAGTAATTTTTACCTGCTCCAGGAACTGATACTGCTGTCTCACTGCAGCACCTGTGTTGATTTCAACCTTTTTCTCTCTTATGTCATAACATTTTTCCAAAATTATAGTTTTATCTTCCTTTGTAAAATCAGCCACTCTGCTGCCAGTGGATGCTGTCAACACCATCCCTTTCATGTGATCATGCTAGCAGCTGAACTGATAAACCATGGGTTTATCAGTTTATCAAGTTGATAATAATCTTCATATCACCACTTTTCCTGATCACCAGTGTTAGGTCAGGTGAAGCCAAATAACCAAAAATATCCTGGGTATGTTGAACTTGCTCTGTAGCTCAACATACCCGGGGGCTGGTTTTCAACCAAAGTATCTAATTTTGAGTTTTGAATTTTGAGCATTGTTTTTCTGCAGAAGCAATAGAATTTGTGATGTTTGTGTTGTATTTTATTTGTTAATAGGGATATTTACAGGTTTTCCAGGTCTTCCAGCAGGTCCTGACTTCCCAGGCAAGCCTTTAAGTCCCTACAAAATAGACTTCATTGGATTAACTCAAAGAAACAAGTTTAACCTTTAGTTTTAAGATTGTTTTATTGTGTAGTAGGGAATGAGTATTTCACTACGCTTTAGAGAATATCAAATAATTTGTTTTTCTGACACCAAACGCACATAGCAGGAAATTTGACATTAAATTAGAAAGACAGAATGAGACACACTAAGTGGATATTAAGTTTTATACTTTCCACATAAGTTTAAATAAACTGTCCTTTATAATCATGTTTTACATAAGCAAATCCTGCCATTACCACAGTTTTGGATTGTCATGAATTCCAGTCTGAGAAGTGGAGAGAGAGACTTTAATAGTCTTTTAATATATTTTAAGACCACAGATTTGTTTTGTAACATTTGACTTATGGCATCTTTATCAAAACAATTTGATATAACAACAACAACAGATATTTTTTTCAGATATCAGCTTAAAACAAATCTCACGAATTTCCCAACAGCTCCTTTCTCCCCTTTTCTTCCTGGCTCGCCATTTTTTCCCTTGGAAAAGAGTACAGAGACATGAATGTCGCATGAGGCAGGTAAAAAGCTAATGCCTCCACTATGACAATTTTATTTAAAGAAATTAAGTGACTGTTTTATATTTACATGGTTTAAACAATGGGATCTGCCTACCTTTGGCCCCTGAATCCCTTTAGTTCCTGGAAGACCAGGAGGACCAGTGGGTCCAGGTTGACCTTTAAGACCTGGAGGGCCATTGAACCCTATTTTCCCCACTGTGCCCTAAAATTGCAGTGAAATACCTATAACTAAAACCATACTATAATAACAAGTATATAGTGCAGAAATTAATTTTTGGAAATCAAGTATATCAGCCCATCAATAAGAACGTTTAATAGTACTTATTATTAGGCTTTAGAACTGCAGTTTGAATGTTTGAGAATGCTATTTTACCACTCTGCCTTGTGCGCCAAGCTCGCCTTTTGCACCTTTCATGCCTCTTATGCCCTAGGAAATACAGAGATTTGTGCAGATGCATTGTATCACTGTATTTAAACATATGCTTGACCAACTTCATTATGCACTCATGGTGAAACAAATAATGAAATCTCACCATGTCTCCCTTAATGCCCGAAAGACCTAGCTTACCCTTCTCACCAAGACTGCCCTGAATGACAGAAACAAGCAACAGGGACAAAATTAAAACCAGTGAACTCCTAAAGCTGGACAATTGACATATAATTCACTGGGGTTACAATGTGCCAGAATTAATGAATGGTACATTATACCTTTGGTCCAGAGATTCCACTTTTACCCTCAACACCTCTCTTGCCAGGTAAACCCTAAAAACACATGGATTAATCTGTATACATTTCCATTTTAAGAATAAACACTTTAATAGTATCACAAATTATTAAAATAACAAAACATGATTTCATAATCAGGTTTAAATCAAACATGTCTTTTAAACAGTGGACTTGATAAAGTTAAATAATTCTCCTTATGTCTGCCTCCTCTAAATAAAAAGGTAGTGTTATTTAACTGGGCAGCTGCTTTTGCTGCAATAAGTTGTAAAGTTCTTACCACAATGTATCCTGCATTAGCAGTAAAATGTTACCTTACATGTCACTGCGGCCTATATGCCACTTAGCTGGCATTTTTGATGCAAACTCAAAATAAGCAAAACAGTTTGATGCGGTAGATGTTAGCACACAGTAAGCGCATTAATGGAAAGTTATTGCATGAAGTTATTGTTAAATCAACTAAAACTTACAGTTGGTGATAGTCCAGTTTGCCCAGGAGGGCCTATAATTCCAGGGGGACCCTGAAATAGGAATAAATAATAATCATTTTCAGCAGTGTCGTAATCAGCCATGCATATCCTATAGAAGCTCCATGACACAGCACATGTTGCTGAACATAACTGAAAGACTTTGACATTAATAATCAAAAAATCCCTTTCTGGTACTGACAGCGAGCCCCTGGAGCCCCTTCTGGCCTTTGGCGCCTGCTGACCCAGTATTGCCCCCTGCTCCAAACTGCCCAGGTGTGCCTGACAAACCCCTGGTGCCTTGATCACCCTGTAAATGTAATGTATAATCATCCTCAAGTTTTGACCCAAACTATTAAGATTCTTTTTACAAGCAACAACATTTGCCAGGTTCGGTCCATCACTTCTTCTACCATTTCTGAGTTAAAATGACTAGCCTTGAGTCCTGGCAACCCCTGTTTTCCTCTGTCTCCGGGTGCACCCCTGTATCCCTGGAAAAGAGTGTGGTAAAGATAGGGCAGAGGGAACACAATATCTTTTAATTTGCTCTTCATGAACCACCATTACTGTATGGAAGTCAGTTGTATTACATCCATTAAACTATACTTAAACATTGCTTCCTACGTATATACATACATGTTTTCCCAGTGGCCCCTTTGGTCCCTGTGCCCCTTGGTTCCCTCTTTCACCCTCAGCTCCCTTTGGTCCTTTCTGCCCAGGAGGTCCAGTGTTCCCCTTATCACCCTGAAATAAAACAAATGGATTTCAGAGTTTTAAAAGTAACACTTATTCCATTTCTTGTAATCTGATAACAAAATTAAACTGTATGCTTAATTTTGGGAATGAAATTATATGTGTATTCACATTTACTCACAGATATGCCTTTTTGACCAACTGGCCCTTGAAGTCCTTTCAGTCCAGCTGGACCCTAAAGACAAAAACTCTGCTCTCACAGATAGTAGTGCTTAACATTACATGCCTCAACATTGGCAGACGGAATTGAATTTATATAGTTACTCCAAATGTTATGGTCTGTAGGGTTTTTAGTTTTTCTTTAATTCTTCACTCTTGTTTCATAAGAGTTTTTTGCCTTTTTCTGTATTATGATTCTCTGTCTGTATAGCTTCTGGTGCATTTTGTGTTCTTTGTGCATCTCTATTTGCTTTGCTAGCTTTGTTTTCCATTCTTTGTGGCTGTCTGCCCCAGCCTCACAAGTTTCACCTGTATGTATTTGCACATACTTAGGCCTGTTCTTCCCCATGTTAGTTCCCTTTCTTCATTCAGCTCGTGTTCCTGAATTTCTTGTGATCCTTTCGATTTCTGAGAATTAGTGCTTTAGTTTACCTTGTTAGATTTTTTTGTGCTTTTTATACAGGTTTTTTGATAATAATGCTTTTGGCTCCACATTTACATGGCACTAACCAAGCATTTAACATACTATCTGGTATTTTAGTGCCTTCTCAATACATGCAAATAGAATGGTTAATAGCTCGTAGTTATAATAGTTAAAATCTGTGACCAAGCTAATCAATGTACCTCCTCACCATCGAGACCAGCAACTCCCTTTTGCCCCATAGCTCCTCTGGATCCCTGAACACAGGATATGTTGAAAAGAACAGATTAGAGTGAATAATGAACAACTGAACTGACTGCTTCTGAAATTACTTCATGACACTCCATCATTAAGGTTCACTTATATACAGCATTTTCTGGTGAATTTAAGTAGACAAAAAGATATTTAAAGCATGCTAAGAGTAGCTCAGGGCTTCACCTTTTCTCCTTTAACACCAGCTGATCCAGATGGTCCCTGAGTTCCATCTTTACCCTGTGTGTTAAGAGAATTAAGATTTAACAAGCATGCACCATGAAGAAACCTCAAAGTGCACTGGTGGAAGACAGAACTTCTCTTAGTGAGGTTGTTGTATTGTGCAGCAGGTTTAAATTTATATTTCACTGTAATTTAGATCATTACAAAGGCTGTATTAATTTCATGCTCAGTGTGCAAAATACAGCGTTAATAACTGTTCTCTAATTTGATGCACAAGTAATAAAAATATGTATCTGTGTAAAAGCAGCCTAAATATGCTCAAAATTTCACAGTTTTCATAATGATGTTTAATTACCCATCAAAATTAAAAGCTGTTACTGCAAACAACAGCAGCAACTTTATGTAAAGCCATTCTTATACTTCTAAAAATCAGCTTGGTATCAGAAATACATCTAGATAGATTAAATTAACAATGTCTCATACATCCTTTAAGATAGACATGGAAATACAATGATAAAGAGGGTTAATTTTCCTGCATAACCATGGTGATCATATTGTGAGGATGTTTGCATGACTCAGTTGAGTCTCACAACAAGTTCCCCTCTTTAAAAGAGGATGCAGGGTAAAGACCACAGAAATTAATCATACATGGTGTAAGCTTAACTGAGAAATTCAAATGTGGTACAGTTATATCTTTTATCATGTGCATTACGCCGAATCTGGTGAAACCAGACTTGACTTGATCTGATGACTAAACCAGAGAAACAAATTATGCACTAATGGCAAAGTGGAAATAAAGAAACTTTCTGTTCCCTCTTGATTGTGTCAGCAGTTGTCACAAGAGGGTCGTTGTCATCCTGAAGTTGAGTAACACACAAAAGAAATTCGCATTAAAAATGTTTGACCTTTTCCATGGATGATATTTGACTTGCTGAATGAAATATAACCAAGAACAGCCTGCTGAGCCTAACTCACTGACATGTTTTAATGCCAATGGTCCTTGCATACCCAAGGCAGTCAGGCCTGATATACGGAGCATATGTGGAGCTAGCTGCTAAACAAAAGTGGAAAACATACTAATCAGATAGGGAGCTTCTGTAGTACCCAGTCATCTTGATAACTTGTTTGAAATCCCATTTTTACATCCTGGTCTGTGTTATGTTAAAGTTGATTATTGTTTATTCTTTTGAAAAAAAAAACTCAACATATCTGCTCAGGAAAAAATGATTATGATATTTTTATTGTTTTTATCATTTTTATGATATTTTGATCCTTTGTAATGTAACAAACAAAAAACTCTCCATATAATTCCACAGATTTTCCCCTTAGATAACTGCAGAAGATTTCCTTTTGGCGTAATAATTACTGAGCTTGTGTTTATTTCCCGTATAGTTCATTCATCTTCTTCAGTTTATCCAATTTAGGGTCACAGGGGGCACTGGAGCCTATCCCAGCTGTCATGGAACGAAACGTGGGGCACACCCTGAACAGGTCGCCAGTATGTCGCAGAGCCAACACAGAGAGACAGACAACTCACATTCATACCTAAGGTCAATTTAGAATCGCCAATTAACTCAACACCTATGCATGTCTTTGGACTGGGGGTGGAGGCCGGAGCACCAGGAGGGAACCCACGCAAGCATGGGGGAACCATGCAAACTCCACACAGAGAGGCCTAAGCTGGCTGGCTGTTGGATTCAAACCTGGACACCCTTACTGTGAGGCAACAGTGCTAACCACCGTGCCGTATTGCTTGCATAGTAAAGTTCATATAAGAAATCATAAATTTTGCTAAAGGGCACAGCAGCACTTCTGATTACCATTAACTCAGAGCTTCTCAGAAACTCACAATTATATTAGAAAACAAATGCAGACATACACTTACAGGGTAACCTGTCATTCCAGAAGGGCCAACTGGACCTTGTGGGCCTCGATCACCCGGAAAACCACGGGGCCCAACCTCACCCCAAGGTCCAATGTTTCCATGAATTCCCTGTTGGACAAAAATACATAGCAAACAAACAAACATGAATTAAGACTGGAAATATTAGTTAGGTTACAATTCCTCAGTGGCCTTTTTATAACCACATTCACAGCAAACTACAAACCATAACTTTCTGTAAGGGAAAGAAAAACTACAGAAAGGGCAACATATAGCATAAAGGAAGCTTATAGGCTAGGCCTGTAGAACAATATTTCAATAACATACTGTAACTTGAACTAATGAATGTGGAAATAAAGAGCTGGATGGATGTTTGGAAATAAATCATTAAAATCATCTTACAGGAAGTCCTCTGTATCCCCGTGGGCCAGGCATGCCCATCTCTCCCTTCCAGATTACAAGACACGACTTTAGTAAGAGGCCAGAAAAACACTCAAAACAGATACAGTATGTCCTTCAAATAAGCTATAAAACTGTTAACAGGAAAATGTACTTACTCGTGGGCCTTGTTTTCCTTTCGGTCCTTCCTTTCCGCTCATACCCTTCACAGCACAAACAATATTATATATGTAATATGTCTTGAATGAGCAGCCACGTGAACTAACTGACTGATGAACATACTGCTTAGTAATGAAAATTTGAGACTTATACCTTTAGTCCTTTACCTCCTGTTTGTCCAGCGGGGCCTTTTTTGCCTGCAACCCCCTAAAGGAAAACTTAATGTTAATGATTAATTTTCCAGCATAATTTTGGCTACAAAAAAAGCTGGATCATATTTTTATATTAATAAATTATAATCTGTATTGCATTGTCGAGGCTTTTATGTGCTCTATTAAAACAAGCATTTGTACTCTCTATAGAGGCCACATGGTAACTTACTCTCTTTCCTGGCTTTCCTGGTTTCCCCTTCAATCCTCTGCTGCCAGGATCTCCCTGGTAATTGATTGACATGTGTAGCTATAATCCAAAGCTCACACAATTTACTTTGCTAAGTGACCCACAGAAAATGTACCAGCACTTCAGATCTTTATGTTAGTGAATAACAGTTACTGCAGTCATACCCATATGGTCTAAAACTAAAAACTCGTTTTTTTTTTTTTGGGCCATTAATAGTTTAAAATTTCCTTACACAATGTAAGAAACCACTGTTATATAAACTCACACTTATCCCTACAGGTCCTTGTAGTCCGGGAGGCCCTGTCTTTCCAGGCAGTCCCTGTGGAAATTCCCAAAACACAAAATATTAACTTGTCTCACTCCAAGGCAAACAAATGTAGCTGTCAGTGTTTAATGTATAGGGATAAACTCACTTTTGGCCCTGGAGGTCCAGTCTCTCCATTTATTCCATTTGCACCAACAGGTCCCTGAGGGAAATATCATATTAATATATCACATATCTGTCCATATCCTGCTTACCTCTAGAGTGGCCTGCTGAAAAGTAATTTCTGATGGATATTAACTGTTGCCTAAAGAAGAAATGATCAAACTTCACCAAATGTAATTTCACAGGATAAAATAGTGCAGCCAGCTGATTTTGGTTGTTGAGAGACATGAAATTCTTAGGCCCTAGCTTAAGGAAAACAACATGAAGTCATGCTTATAATAATGGGACACGGAAGACTCAAATGATTTTGCTACTAAATATAACCCATATGCATTATATCTGCTTCTTAATACATGTTTGAAGCCACATAATTGAAGCTGAATGAATAAAGTGTCATTTAGGTTGAAACAGCTAAAGTTACCAAAGTTTGAAATGGATTATGACCTGGTTGAGAGACAGGGCAGGCTGTACTGGCTTGGAATGTAAACAGGGCAGAGAGTGTGCCGGCTGAAAGGTAAACAAAACATGGCGGAGACTGTATAGATGCTGATTCGTGCTGACTCGGAGGACATCTGGCTGAACAATGCCCCTTATTGGCGTTTCTGGCCTTGGCAAGGCTAGACCTAGCGGCAGCGGGGGGCGTGCTGACGCAGGGCAGGAGTGGACACCTGGCTTAGGAATGCCATTATCTGTAAACAACAAG
>VUQH01024072.1:0-19925 GCA_015106775.1 Etroplus canarensis
TGTGTCTCTTCTTCATGGGGATTGTTTGGACCGCTCTTAGTCTGGCTCTTCACCCAGGACCTGTTTGCCATGGGTGACCCTACCAGGGGCAAACTGCCCCCGACAACATAGCTCCTGGGATCATAAGAACTCCCCCCACCACCACCACCACTGTAAGGTGGCGATCCACGGAGGGGATATCATAAACTTATTCGGTAAAATATGTTAAGTAGCGTTTTGTGGATGTTTTGTGGTCATGATTACACCCTAATGTCACAGAAAGTGTAAACTAGCATATAAACTTTGTGTTATCTATCTGCATATAGTTGAGGCTGCAGTTTTAACAGATGGACACAACTATGTTTCTCACAGTACAGCTCTATTCTTAGTGTGTCATGAGGACTGGCGTCAGTGTTGTTTTTGCTTGGCTATAGAAAAACCAACTTTGACTTATAAAATCTGATTTAGAAAAGTTTATGGCCTTGGCCTGGTGTAGTGGGTAAATAAAGCTGCCTATCTCACGACTGCAATGAAAACATAACCCAGCCTGCCTTCCAGGCTCCACTCTCAATCTCCTATACAATAAAATAAATTAATGCCACAGTTGTGTATGGTTGGTATGTTGCCATGTGGTGTGTGATGTACTATGACATACATCCAAGTGTATCTGAATGCTTTGTTCACTATTTAATTGTTCTGACCATCTGCCCTCACTTCCCCTCCTGCTCCTCCCTCCATCCTTTATTAACAGCCCACTTTCACACATGACCTGAAAACACACACACACACACACACACACACACACAGACGGACAGAGCTGAGTGACCTTTTAATGTTAAATGATTCATCCTCATTCTTCTCCTTTTTTCTTGTTCTCCCCCTTTATTGTCCTTTTCTCTGTCTTGCAGGGCAGTGGTGGAGAAGTACCTCCTGGAGAAGTCTCGTCTGGTTTCCAGAGAGAAGAATGAGAGGTGAGGGGGGACTGGCCACCACTGTGGGGCCTTCTGTATAAACATAGGGAAAGTCTCCAAGGAGCCTCTGATTGTTGGATTTGAAGTTCAGCTTAAGATGTTCATTTGCCGAAGATTTACACACATACTCTCATACACACTCTCACATATTCAGTTATTAATGGTTAATATGTGCTTACTTACACATATTAAACACATATTAAAAAAGAAGATTTGACCAAGTCCCTTTCCTGTCCTTTTCTGATTTCTTAGAGACACCTTCAGTCTTCCTTCACATCATGCAAGCCTTTGTTACATTCCCTCAACATTCAACATTCCCTCTCAACTACACTGCTAGTCTCTTCCTACTTGTGTGACAAATGTGCAAAGAGATATTTGTCTTTGGTAATTGAGAAATACAGTCAGAATGTTAGGGGAGTAACCAGATCCTGTCCTGTCATTTCATTTTTCTGTGTTTGATTGATTGATAGATAAGTGATGAATGAGTCAAAGGAAGACACTGACTGTTACATTAATGAAAGCGATAAATAAACTTGACATTAACATCACTGATTTCCCTGCTCAATGTAGATAAAACAACGCTGCAGCCATGTGGTTTTAATTTTTAAAAAACAAAACTATATTTTTTAGACTTTCCTCTGAGTAGAGTCTACACAAGAAACACAGGATTAAAATATAATCTAAGCGATGGCCCTATCATGAAATGAGGGTCATAATAAAACCACTGGCAGCAAAACATTGGTAAATAATTTTTAAAAACTCCAAAGCCCAGTCAGGAAATTAAGGTTGAAAAAACATGCATGCGCACTGGTAGATAGAAGTTCAGCATCATCAGCTGGCTGTACTAGCTGCAGGTATAACAAACATGTCTTGTGAGGTTGTAATAATTTTACTATTATTGACGGCCAGCTTTTTTCATCACATAAGTTTTGTTTTATCTTGAACAAACACCCTAAAATCACAATATAATACTCAGAACCTCAGCTGCAGCAGCTTATGCCATGTATAAAAAAACATACTGTAGCTGTTTTGAGTGGGGAGAGCATTACATATTCAGTAGTTTCCTGTCTAGGTTTTCCCTTCTAGTTTTGGAAAATGTGTTCTCTACCACCACTGTCTGTTTCTGTAACCCTCCGCCTACGGGCCGCCTGCACTGTGTGCGCTATTAATCAGCTAGCTTTCTGTTACTGTTGACAGTGCATCCTGCCCATCTAGTCGGGGAGTGATGTCTGCTGGGTGATGTTATTGTTTTTTAGTGATAAGTGTGGAAACTCATTACTCCCATGTGCTTTTACAACAAAGCTTGGTTTCCTATCTACCTGCTCACTGATAGCGCTAGTGGAAAAGCAATGTTGGCACCACTGACCTCCAAACACTGCCTTCTTTCTATTAGCTTTATACAATCTGTTGACTCTTGGTTTATCACCAAAATTACCCCTATTTATGGCCATAAGCTTGCAGCTCAGATCTATTGATAACAAGCAATAAATGCCATTGAGAATTAAGTAATTTACTGAAGTTTCTTTTTTTTAGTAAATATAAGGTAACCTTTCTTATAGTAATAATGTAGTGTTAAGTACAGTATGTTAAGTCTGTGTTTTTTTTTCCAGGAACTACCATGTGTTCTACTATCTGCTGTTAGGTGCTTCAGAGGAAGAAAGAAAGGAGTTTAAATTGCTGCCACCTGAAGACTATTTCTACCTCAAGCAGGTATGTCGTCACTTTCTTGCCTGTCATATTGAGCTCTTTATAGTCTATCCAGACTATTTTATCCATTTAATTTACTTCTCCTCTGTTCTCTCTGCTCAACCCTCTAAATAACTTTCCAAATGTGTTAGTGATTTTTGACATCTAAAGCAACACTTTCATTCACACTGATTGGACCAAATATTCATAAAGTCAGACAAACTTCTGAATAAGTTGGATTATGCTCTCCCAGCTTACTGCATACATGTGTACTGCATGTTAATGAAGCAGTCTTTGTTCTCTCAGTTGTTTTGATTCCCTGCCATCCTCACCCATCCTTTTCATTCTTCTCTGTTCATCGTGTGTTTGTCTGTGTCACACTTCAGCTTTCTTGTTCTTATTTTTACACATTCCTATTAACTGTCTTGCTCTTTACAGCAAAATTTTAAGATAGAAGATGAAGAAGATCTGCGTCATGATTTTGAAAGGCTGCAGCAGGCAATGGAAATGGTTGGCTTCCTTCCTGCCACCAAGAAACAGTAAGTGAATTAGTGAATATATAGTGTATGTGAGGTTAATGGAAGCCCCATATTCTTCTAAGTGTGGAAGCATTTTTCCACTCAGTCCTGTAAACAAGTTATTGAGTCACATTAGCAGCTACAAAGATACTTTAAAGAGCTCAACAGTCTCTGCATCGAATGGACTAATCAACCAGTTTATTAGAGACAGTGTGTAGTTACAGCTCCAATACAATGACTCTATTCAGTTTACAGCTCATTGAACATAAAGAGACAATCAGGCTAAGGAATAGTATTGCACATGTCGTGTGACTAAATTGTTTATGTTGGTTCTAATTTGTGTAATTTTTGTGATTGCGCTACAGGATCTTTTCTGTGCTCTCTGCCATCTTGTATCTTGGCAATGTGACCTACAGAAGGAAGTCAACAGGTCGAGATGAAGGCTTGGATGTGGGACCACCAGAAGTCCTGGCAACCCTCTCTGACCTGCTCAAGGTAATGTGTGTGTGTATTTGTGACTCCATACTGCATCCTGTCTTCTTGTGTGTGACTGTCATTATTAAATTGTTGATGTCATTCTCAGGTTAAAGAGGAGCTGCTGGTTGAGGCGCTGACAAAGAGGAAAACGGTGACAGTCAACGACAAGCTGATCCTCCCTTACAGCCATTCTGAGGTAGACTCCAAAACATCTGTGCAGTCTTTCATTAGTCTAATAGTGTCTACCTGCTATTTCCTCCTTGATTCTTTCTGCGATTTCTTCTTCTTCTTTGTGTGTAATGTTCAATGTCATTTTCAGTTTACTATATTTTCTTCTGAGAGTGCTTCATGAAACTGCCTCTGTTGTTCCATTCACTGAACTTACAATATGTATTAACCTTCTTTTTTTTCCTTCCTTTTCAACCAGGCTATTACTGCAAGAGACTCCATGGCCAAATCTCTGTACAGTGCCTTGTTTGACTGGATTGTTCTGCGCATCAATCATGCACTGCTCAACAAGAAAGACATGGAGGAATCTGTTCCAGTAAGACACATACAAACTTTCCCGTCACATACACGCAGGATAGCATAAAACTGTGAAAAGTCAAGCTACAAGTGAATGAATTTCACTTTGATGTCAAGTGTTGTGTAATTTCTCTTTGGAGTGAATATTGTTGTACACTTTCCTTTCTGCTTGTCGCTGGTGTTCAGCTGGTTTTCATGGTCCTGTTTTCCAGTGCTTATCCATCGGCGTCCTGGACATTTTTGGCTTTGAGGACTTTGAAACCAACAGCTTTGAGCAGTTCTGCATCAACTATGCAAATGAGCAGCTGCAGTATTACTTCAACCATCACATCTTCAATCTGGAACAGGTGAGTGGTTTGGTTTGTTTTCCTCTGCCTTAAATCTTTTAATGTGACACAGTGAATGCTGCACGGCCAGAATATTTTCTTTCCAGTAATTCAGACGAATGAATCTCTGTTCTGTGTTTATCATAATAAGTACAAGGAAGATGACTCATCCAAACATTTATGGCTCTGTACAGGGGAGAAACGTTATGTGGGAGTTCTAGCTCATAAATCAACTTATTGTGATAATATTGAGTATTTAGTCAGAGACAACTCAGTAAACATATGATGACAACTTTTTGATGTGCAGAGTAAACAATTACATCTGTTCAAGGTGTTTTCTTTTTGAGACTAATAAGATAAATGGTTTGGGTTAAAAGAGCAGCATTAACATTTTCAGATTTTGCAGAAAGGAGCTAGTTAATGAAAATGTCCTGTACTGTCAAACCCAGGAGGAGTACCAAGCAGAGGGAATCACCTGGCACAACATAGACTACATAGACAATGTGGGCTGCATCCATCTCATCAGCAAGAAACCCACTGGCTTGCTCTACCTGCTGGATGAGGAGAGCAAGTAAGCACATGGTTCAGTTTCATTTATGTTGCATTTGCTGCACATGTGGGCAATTTATTCAGATTTTCTTGCTCTCCCTTTTTCATCCCTTCCTTTTTGTCTGCTCCAGCTTTCCACATGCCACAGATGAAACATTATTAGCCAAATTCAAGCAGCAGCACCAAGGCAACAAATACTTTGTACCCACACCAGTCTTGGAGCCCGCCTTTGTCATTCAGCACTTTGCTGGGAAAGTAAAATATCAGATCAAGGTAACAATTAAAGAGAGAGGGCACAATTTAAAACTCAATAGATACTTCCTTCATTCAGTTTAGCACAGTGCCTTTCAATTTCAATTTATTTGGGAGTTTTCATGGGGTCACTCATCTTCACATCTTTCACCTCACCAGGACTTCCGGGAGAAGAACACAGACCACATGCGCCCAGACATTGTAGCACTGCTGCGGAGCAGCGACAGAGCATATGTGCGGCAGCTAATTGGCATGGACCCGGTGGCCATGTTTCGATGGGGCATCCTGCGAGCAACAATCAGGGGCCTTGCTGCTTTCAATGAGGCAGGTCGTGCCTGGGCAGCCAAAACTTCAGGTACAATAGCAGTGTCAGCCCATCCCACTTAAAATAATCTCACAGATAACTTCTGCCATGTCTGTTTGATATTTAGGGTAAAAGTATGATTTTTCTTTGTTATTGACTGCTTATAGATGAACTGGATTAAGCAGCTATGATTAATGATTACTTATTATACATATGCTTAAGCTGCATTGCTGCACTGTCTCTGCTCTTGCCCTTTCAGCTCAGCAAATAAAAGTAACACAGAGGCTTGAGGTTTTAGAGGAATTTGACTCTCACTACAATTTTCATTTTTTCCAGACTAATTTGCTGTTTGACAGACACTTTCTTATTTGGATTAGCACGATTAAATAACTTGAACACAGAAACTTGCTAATAATGTGTGTTAACTTTGCCTTTTTGTGGTTTGTGCGTTAGGTGTTGTCCGTCCCGTCACCAGAACTCCTTTAGGAGAGCTTCAGCGTTCCAATACCCCAATAGAAAGAATGTACAAGTAAGTAATGTCCATAGTTGAATATGAAACTCTGAAACTCATCTCACTTTCTGGGAGTCGTTTGGTCGGGTTTTCTAACTTTCAGGTTTGTTTCCTTTGGAGGAAATCCGTCTGCCTTGCTACCTGTGGACGTGGCAGCGGCTTGTCCTGTTTACTTTGTAGTTAATAACTGTGTTACTTTTCGTTGTCACAATACACAGACTGATTATTTGAAATGGGATCAACATAATATTCACCCTTCATGAAGCTGCCACTTTTCCTCCCTTTATAAACTTATTTCCTGTTTGATGCTCCTTGTTTAAGGTGAAGGAATTGTGGACCTCCACATTTATCCTGTGGTATTGGATGAGTTAAGGAAGGACAATCACAGACACCTGAAATCTACACAGCTTTGTAAAATGTAATAAACAGTGACAAACACCTTTTATTGTCACTCTGATAGATAAACTTTCCTTCACCTCATCTCAGTCACCCATATTCTCTCCACCTTTTGGTGACCCAAGTGTGTGCGGTTCTCTCCTCTCCCTTTCCCCTCCACAGACGAGTTTCTATGCTTGATTTCTACTTTGATCACTCAGAGGAGCGCCCTCTAGAGGCCTTTGAAGACATCTTTGCTAGCTATGACAGTAAGAAGTAAGTGAATTTGCTGGTCAGGAGAAAGGCATGAGAACATGAGGCCAAGCAGGAAGGAAATGTTTCATTTAGGACAAGTTATTGGTTTTCTCCATTTTCTGAGTTTGCTCTCATGTAAAAAAGTTCATTGTAAAATTCTACCAAAAAAGTCAGGCTTGTTAAATGTTACTTCCTTCATTATGGACTCAGCCTCTAAAGAAAACTCAGCACAACAGTATCACAGAATACAGCAAAGTTTTGTTTTACTTTGCATTACTTCTCTTCCCTAATTGTAATCCTCATATTTTTTCTGTAGCTGTAGTAATCCCTCTCCTTCCTCACATTTTTTTTTATTCTTGCTATAGAGCACAGGGCAGTGTTTGTGCTGGCCTACTGTGATTAGCTACCTGGATTACTTGCATCAGCCTTGGAAGCAATTGCAAATATTCCTACACGTGCAGACACCATTGCTCAAATGGATAAAGAATACTGTGAGAGCTTTCACAGAATGGACCTAAACCCTGATGATTATTTATGATTTTTTTTTGTTTGTTAAGAAGTTCTGCCTCCTGCTTTCAGGTCTGAAATTACTTGGTTTTTTTTAAGATGCAGATGCTAACTTAATTGAACCTCTAAACAAGTTATTACTAGGATTAAATTGCCCAGTCTTTTCTAGATCTGCAAACAGTGAGGTGTAGAGGTCATTTTTTCTGTGGCTTATTTATTGCTGCCTATTCCTTCCCTGCCTGATCTCTGTTTTCATGGTCGGTTTTGGTAAGTATTGGAAAAGTAATGCATGGACTAGCTTTGAGACATGAAAAAGTCCCTGTATTAACCTCACCAGACCTAATGTCAAGTGTAACACCAGCCCATATTAAAAGCCAAAAGGACATTCAAAAACTTTACAAGTAACAACTTATTGCCACAGTAACAGCCACAGCATGGAAACAGATGACCAACCACACTGAACATCGGCTGAGCTCTGCATGTTAACTACCACAGTGCCAGGCATAAGTTTGTGTGAATACAACCCCTACATGCCTCAATCTCTCTTTCTGTGTGTGTCTTTTTCTGTTCTTAAAAGGGATTTGGCAGCATGATTGGGTGATCTTCTGTGTCTTGTGGTTTCTTTCTACATGAACATGAACAATGAGAATATAGATTTTATGGGTTATTCTTCAAAGATGAGCAGCACATGAAAGCTGAAGTTTTTCTGAATATTGGTTATCCTGGAGTATATATTTTTGTCTTGGGTAACTGTGGTGGTATATTTTCCTCTCAGGTGTCTTAACAGAGATGTTTTGTCACACCCTGCTCTATATCTTTTTTCTTCTTCCTTGTCCCTTCTCGTTTTTCCCCCTCCCTTTTCCTGCTACCTGTACCCCCTCATTTATGCTGGTTGTGCGTGTGTGCATTGTGATCAGAAACATGCATGCAGAGATCATCAGCTCCATTAAGAACTTGCAGCTGGATGGTGAGGACCCTCGCAAACTCCTGCAGTCCTGGGGTCGCCTCCGCTTCCCCCGACACGTCCTTCAGTGAGTCTGCAGACAGACCTGGCAATGTCTCTTCTTCAGATCAGCCCAGTTCAATTGGCTCAGGCAGAACATGCTCTTATTAAATTTTTCCCCCAAGAAATAATGCAGGTCATACACTTTTGGAGCAGTCACGTTAGACATTTAACCTGTTTAGATATTTCCAGCCATGATTAGTGAGTTCTATCATATTTAAAGGCAATTTTCTAAGTGAATTATTACAGTCTCATGTTATCCAGGCTAATAAAAACATTGAACACAGTCCTACTTCATTGTCATAAATTATATTCTTAGCTCTAGTGTGTAGATACTATTTACTATGAAGGCTAAGGCTGTAATGCATGAATTTCAGGACTGTTGCCATGCAAGGTCTTTCAGAGTATCTTGTGAAATAACAGCCCAGCAGCCTTGCAGAAGATTTGAACATAAGTTTAGCTCTTTATATATAGTGATGAAAGAGAGAGCATGTCTGTCTTTGTGAGTTTCTGCTGGGCTGATTGTTCAGAGTTAAATCCCAACTTCTGCAGCACATGTCGTCGTCCTCTTTGTCATCTTTCCCTTGTCACTCATCCAAGCGTTGCTTTTCCCCTGTCATTCATGGAATCCAGGTGTAAGCCTAATGTTCATCACTGACTGCGCATGAAGAAGTCACCCATCCATACTAACCTGGCCATCATATACTTCATCTGCTTCTCCATTAAACCCTCAGGTCTTAAGCACTTTTGTCTCTCAAATTCATCCTGTTTTTTCCACTTTTCACAGGAAAAACAAGAGCATTAAACAGAGGCAAGCCATCCCAAAGGTAAACTTAAATAAATACAGTAACTTTCAAGTTTAAAAGCAGATAAAGACAAGCCCAACTGTTTTTCAAAGTGTGCTATTGTCTCATTAAAATCATTAAAACTGCAAGTGAAAGAGTCATCTATTATTTGTATTATGTGTAGAGTTTGCTGGATTCCCGATCTCTAAAGTTCATCGTGAGCCTGACTTTGCATGATCGCACTACCAAGTCTCTGCTCCACCTGCACAAGAAGAAAAAGCCTCCCAGCATCAGTGCACAGTTCCAGGTAACATCAACAGTGACAAAATGTGCATGGGCGGCTGTGGCTCAGGAGGTACAGAGGTACAGTCTTCCAATCAGAAGGTTGGTGGTTTGCTCCCCAGCACCTCCAGTCCACATGCCGAGATATTCTTGGGCAAGACACTGAACCCCAAATTGCTCCTGATGCATCCATCGGAGTGTGAATGTGTGTGATAGTTATAATGCACTTAAAGGCATAAAATGAAGCGCTATATGGATGCATATGTGAATGGGTGAACGAGGTTTGTAGTAAAAAAGCGCTTTGAGCGCTCAGAGTAGAAAAGCGCTATTCCATACATTACACTTGGAAACATTCGTCATCCTGAAGGCTTAGCAAACCACTGTTTTGTTTTCTTTAGACTTCGCTGACCAAACTCCTGGAGACGCTGAACAAAGCAGAGCCTTTCTTCATTCGTTGTATCCGCTCCAACGCTGAGAAGGTAAGACTTTGAAATGTCATTTTTTTAATGCATCGTCATCAAATGCTAATGCTCTTTCTGTTTAAGCTCATGAAAAGAGTAAATACTAAAAATGTTTATTTCATATGACTGTGTAAAATAAACCTCTTTAATTTGTAACTTATTGTTTTTATTGAACACAACTCTTAACAATTTTCATTTTGCCAATGATGAAACCAGTTGTCAATTTGATGAGAGTGGATATTCGAATGATAAAATTGTTGCTAAACAGGTAAATATGCTTTATGTCTAACTCTATATGAGTAGAAAGAGATGCATCTTGATGAGGCCCTGGTGTTGCAGCAGCTGCGATACACAGGAATGCTGGAAACTGTTCGCATCAGGAGGTCAGGCTACGGAGCCAAGTACACATTTCAGGTACTGCAAATGTACTCCTTCCGTAGGGAAATTCATGGGAAATTCACTCAAAATATTATCACAACAAGGCACCGAGTTAATAATTTAATGTTGAATAGATGCTGATATAATGGTATGTATCAGTGCACAGTTGAAGAGTGATTAGAAATATAAAACTGTAATTCTGCTTTATCGATTTTAAAACATAGATACATTTTCTGTCATATATCCTCTCAGAAATTATCCATTGATTTCATGTTTATATTACCTGCCTTGTCCTGTTCCTGCAGGAATTCATAGAGCAGTTCAGAGTTTTACTGCCAAAAAACGCTACCGCCTCTAAAGAGGACATCTCAGCACTGCTTGAGAAAAAGATGGGTCTCGATCCCACCACGTACCAGATAGGCAAAACAAAGGTACAATATCTAATGCTGTAGTAAGCTTCTGTAACAGTGCATACATTTTATACTTCTGTTCATCCCACCAAGTTCATTTTTATATGCACTTTTGCACATTCCGGTGCGTTACATCTTTGCAGGTGTTCTTGAAAGAGCTGGAGCGACAGCAGCTGCAGGACATGCGGCACAAGGATGTAATGTGTAAGATCGTCTTCCTTCAACGCTGGTTCAGAGCTCACCTGCAGAGGAAAGAGTTTCTAGGCATGAGACAGGCAGCCATCTTGATCCAGGTAAACAGAGTCATTTTTAAAATCTAGGAGAGGTTTAAAGTACCATCCTGATTGTTGTCCTTGTCCTCTCAGCGGTCATGGCGTAGGTACTGTAAAGGGGAGCAAAGACGACAGGCAGCCACTCTGATCCAGGCAGTGTGGCGAGGGCACAAACAGAGATCAGAGTATGCCAGGCGAAAACGGGGTGCTACAAAAATCCAGGCCCTAGTCAGAGGACACTCAGCACGCAGAAGGTAAAACACACGGCAGGACTGTCTGTGTAGTTAGTTTTATAACAGATATTCAAAATACAGTGTCATGTTATGTGTTGTTTATTGCAGGTGCCAGTCTATACGTGAGGAGAAACGGAAGAAAGAGGAGGAGGAGGAAGAAGCTCGGAGGAGGGCAGAAGAAGAAGAAAGGAGAAGGAGGGAAGAGGAGGAGGAGGAGGCTAGAAGAAAAGCAGCAGAAGAAGAAGAAAGACAGAGAATGGAAGAAGCAGCAGCAGCAGCAAGGAGAAAGGCGGAAGAGGCAGCCAGGAAAGCAGAGGAAGAGGAGCAAAGACTGACAAGAGAACCTCAAACAAGAGAAGACCCGGATATAGAGCTGGTCACGGAGGAGATGCTGGATAAAAACCTCCCTGTCCAGGAGATGGAGGAGGAAGAGGCTAATAAAAGTTTGCATTCAGAGGGGGAACAAGGTAAAGAGGAAGAACTGGAGGATGAGGAAATGGATTTGGAGACTTGCGATACCCAAGCTGAGGCTGGACCCTGGCTGGATGAGAAAGATTTGGAAAACCAAACACTAGAACAGTCAAAGTCAAAACCTGATCTACCCTCTGATGGGGTCACCTCCAATGCACTTATATTCACATCTCCAGATGACGAGGAAGATAAAGAAGCCAGCACTACCTCCACATCTTTGAACGTTGAACAAAAGAGAGTACAGCCTTCAGCCATTAACAAAGGCCAATCAACCAGGAGCCAGGAGAAGAGGGAGCAAAGAAGACGTAGAGGGCTGGAACACAACCGGAGAGAGTCTGAACGAGCTGCCTCATCCGCTTCATCCATCAAGAAGGAGCAAATGTCCCCACCCAAGAGCAAAAACCAGGAGACATCTAAGCTGAAAGAGCGGTCAGACAGCAAGGAGCTGGACCAGTACACCTTTGTGGCCTGGAAAATGAAGGAAGACAAAGGGGGGAAGAAGGATGCAAAAAGCTCTCCTGCTACTGGTCCCGTGCGCCCATCTACATTAGCCTTGCTGCCCGATGATTCTGTGCCAGAGAGAAATGGCCTAGGTGAAGGTGGCGGAGCTGTAAATCTGCAACGGCGGCCTGGCGCAATAAAGGAGAAGCCAGAGAAGTGGAGGGGGAGGAGGAGTGATGGAGAACTTTCTGAGAACACCAGCCCTCCTCCAACTCACAGTGGAAGAGAGAGGATGAAAAAGACGTACGTCTTTGGTTACAATCCTATTCTCAGATCGTGTTAAAAGTCTGAATGTATTTTTACTTTCAGATAGTGACAGCAGATAACTTGCAGTATTTTGGTAGTTGGTGCAACAAACCCCTCAATTCATCATTTCTTATATGACTCATATCACATCCGTATTTTTCAAATCTTTCTTTTTGCAGGAATGAAACATCCTCATCAATTGATTCTATGTCGCCAAGCTCTGAAGCAGCTGATGCTATTATCACCAAAGAGGTATTTTCACTGTTGGTCTGATATAAAATAATATTGATAGATACATTTTTGATACTTGACATTTTACTTTGCTGCTGATTTCTACCTCAGTTATGCTATGTATACCCTGTAAATGATGATCTCTGCTCAGCAGCTTTCTCCATCTGAAAGTTATGGTGATGGCTCAAAGGGAAGCTCTATCAGAAAGAGACAGCAGGAAGGTTATCGTCACCAAGAATCAGCCCAAACCATGCCCTCCACACCAGACAGGTATTGCGCAACAGTTGACTGACTTGTAAACACGTGTTCTGGTTGCTATTAAATGTGGGGAAAAAGTATTTTCCATTGATTTATTTGGAAATTAAACAAAATGACTGAGACAGAATGAGAAGCACAGTATAATGTGTCCAGTAGGTGACTGTGTAATATTAATAAACTTAAATTCATGTCTACATTTACGCTACATGAAAGAAAACATTTTGACAGTGAATCTTTTTCATCTTAACTTTATATTAATTGTTCCACGTCCCAAGCCAAAAATTCCTGATTACCACATTTCCTCAGAATGGATTTTTATTCCAGCAAATACTTGGGACATTAAGTGGATTTCCTTTCTTTTTAATTTGTCCCGTTTGCTACATTGAGCTTAAATATATAGCACTTCAAATACAGATGTTTTTTGGATAATGCTGTTTTGATGGCATTCTAAAAACTGGATAGAAGAGTTATTTACTAGAAGTTTTTGTATGTTTTGGGTTTGCTGAGAACCAATTTAGAGAGAAGCAGATCCTACAAAAATCTCTTCCCTGCTTACAACAAGGCTCCTCCAAGTGTATGAATTTTCTTAAAAGTTTTGTATCTCTGTTCCCTGTAGGTCTGGTGGTTTCCTCAGCAAGATTTTGAAAAAGCGACCCCACAAAGAGCTCCAGACTCCTGACAACGGAGAGCTAACACTTGCTCAAATTCTCAGTGAGAAGTCAACCACAGGCGAAGGTAAATCATACAAAAAGGATAACTGTCCAGCCCGTTCATTCCAAGTTCTTGCTTTCCTTTCACTTATGTATGCATTAATGTATGTATATCACTTGGTTACACCTCATGAAGCAAGCCATGCCAAGAAAACACAAGCATTTATTTATGTATGTATGTCTGTGCGTCTGTCTGTCTGTCTGTCTGCATGCTTTCTGAGAAAAAACAGACCTGTGCAGGATTATACTCAGTCATATCAGAATAACTACTCTGGGTGTTGTTTCATCCAATACATTTACATTAACTATACATTCTACATTTAGTTTGTGTCATGACTACATTCACTCTTTCAGCCCCAACATCTGGACACCCACCTCGATCGTTTTCCCAGCCCGGGGACCGTTCTGGAAAACCTTTAGGCAGAAACCCCACTATTAAAATCAGTCGTGCCACGCGGGTCTCTGAACAGTGGAACGCCTCGCTGGATCGAGAAATCACCAATGCCAATGAGCTGCGGCACCTCGATGAGTTTCTGGGGAACCAGGTGAGTAAAAGGCAACAAGATACAGATTATTTGTAGGAAATCTGATTTATGCAAAGGTACATTTCTACAGAAAATATTTTTCTTCCTCTGTAGGTGAATGATTTCCGCTCCAGGGGCAAGACACTTTCAGAGACAGAAGGCATCTTTGTCACAGCCACTATGCAGTTCAGAGAGACTATCAAAGCCATGTATTCTCTTCCAGTGAGTCATTATGCAGGCACAAAAACAGACACATCATACTGATCAAAGGTTGTCCTCACCACCCTCTCTTCTACCTCATTTTCTTTCTTGTCCTCTAACAGAAACCCACCATTGGCTACAAAGATCTAATGACAGGCTACCAGAACAAAGTGCTCCACCTGGCAGGCAGCAAAAAGAAAGAAGAAGTCCAACTAGTGGTCAACTTGTTCCAGTCAGTGCTGGATGGTTTCATCAGAGGAGAGATGAAGAAAGAGGAGGCAGAACCTGCGAAGGTAAAATACTCAGATCATTCAGTCAAAGTAGTCCAGATATGAAACATTATATATTTACATTTGTGTTTTCTGTCTATACTTCAGCCTACCAAAGCTAGAAAGAAGAGGAGGAAAAAAGATAAAAGCGTAAGTGTACAGTGTTTGAAATTTTTTTTTGTCCACAGTAAGAATTATATTTTTAATTGCCTGGCTGTCTTATTAGGTGGAGTGTCCCCTGGATCACATTTTCAACAACTATCAAGTCAACATTATGCAATCATGTGACCAGTGTAGTTCTTACATCTGGGGCATGGAGAAAGCCTATATGTGCAGCAGTGAGTTAACACCCTGACAGAGACCATGTTTTTTCTGAAGAACATACAGTAAAGATTAAAGTTCCTGCATTGATTGACACATTTTTTAAATCTTGTGTTATAGATTGTAAGATGGTGTGCCACAAGAAGTGTATCTCTAAAATAACCACTGACTGCTCCACCTTCTGTGCTAAAAAGGTATGTTTACATCATAGTCTGTGAGTAAAAGACAGACGTATCCACCATGGCATCAACCACTGGTTTGTGGACAACTGGTATCTGTCCATCTTGGTTTTTTCAAAGCAAAAGTAAAACACAAAGGCTGGATGTGACTGACAAACCAATGCACTGCATACTCAAATGTGGCACAGTGGTGTAGTGGTTAGCAAGAGGGTTCCGTGGTCTCCTTGTGCCTGTGTAGCCCAGCAGGTACTCCAGCTTCCTCCTGCAATCTATGTATGTTAGATTATTTGGTGATTTTGATTGAATATATGATTAAATGTGGCTTGTAGTCTAAAACATTTTGAATGATTAGTAAGATGAGAAAAGCACTATATAAAATGCCTCTCAAATTCTATTACATAATATAAGTTGTCAATCACAATGCAGCCACGTCCTAAATCATACCCTACTTTGTGGTCTGTCACTGTAAATGGGACCATAATTTAATACATCTTATAGTCTTGAAACTATTGATTGGAACCATAAATTAATTTGAGAAGTGTTCCTGAATTATTGCTGAGCAATAAGGTAATTCTCCTCTGCCGTAGGATTTTGTAACCATTGAGGTTGCCCCCTACTGGTCAATGCAGGTTTACAACCCTTCCGCTTTGGCTTCACCTTTTAGACCCAGAAGATACATCCATCTTTTATACACAGTTCGTGTTCAGATTCTTAGAATTTGGACAAGAACTTAATTTCTGTGTATGTTAAGTTTAATATTTGATTTATTAAGAAACTCTGGGAAGATTTTTTATATATAACCACATAGTAAACTCAAAAGATTCAAGATTTCAAGATTCTTTGTCATATACCATGTAACAACGTGCATTATTACAGCAATTAAATTTGTTGTGCTTGGTGCCAGCTCAATTTGCACAGTTAAGCATGTAAATGCAAACAAAGTAAGTTGAAGATAAAATAAAATTATATACAATAAAATCTGAAGATAAATAATAATAATTTTTAAAAAAACAGAAATAGAATAGAATAAAAATAAAACTCTGGTTGTGTGTGCTCACCACAATCTGGATGTTGTAGACAGATTGTGGTGAGTTCTGACTGTTGCTGTCTTGTGACTCTGCAGAGTGATGAAGAGTTCACTGGCCAGCACTTTGGGGTGCGTGTGTGTCACCTGATCAGTGATAAGAATCCAGTACCTATGGTGCTGGAGATGATGCTGGAACATGTGGAAATGCATGGCCTCTACACAGAGGGTATCTATCGCAAATCTGGCTCTGCCAATCGAATGAAAGAGCTGCACCAGAGACTAGATACAGGTCAGACCCTTGTTTTTGTGACGACACCTTTGGTTTTTTTCTTTTTCTCATCAGAATGAAGTCTATTTAAACTTTTATATAAACTTAAACAGATACAATCTGCTCTTTGGTTCCTTTGTTGATTTTTGAGCTAATGATATATTTTGAATTTATGCTTAGAACCCCATGTGGTATGCCTTGAAGACTATCCCATCCACACAGTGACAGGCCTGGTGAAGCAATGGCTGAGAGAGTTGCCAGACCCGCTGATGACCTTTACACATTATAATGACTTCCTGCATGCAGTGGGTGAGTAGGATATTTTCCATCAGGGGGAGGCATTTTACACACGGAACTGTGTGCTTGTGTCTTGTTTTCAGTCATTATTTACTGTTGGGTTATAGAGCACAAAAGTTTAATTAAATTTGGCAGTTATGGTGAAAATATTTTTTGGTTATGACATTTTCAAAAATATGGGAGACTAAAAGTGTTCAAAGTTCAGTGTGAGAATTGATTTATTTTGTGTTTTTGGCTCCTTTTAGAACTTCCAGAGAGGCAGGAGCAGCTTCATGCCATCTATAAAGTACTGGAGGAGCTTCCTACAGCAAACTACAACACATTGGAGAGACTCGTCTTTCACCTCGTCAGGCATGGATCTTTGTTTATTTTAATGTGGACATGATATAAGTCCATCAAAATGTATTCACTTCTAGTAATGCACTGACTAGTTGACTTGGTTCTTTATCTCATATTTTATTAGATATTCATTTAAACAGCAAGTTAATTATTTTAAATTACATTTAATTGAGTTACATGATTATGTCTGATAATGCTCTTGCAGGGTGTCTAAAGAAGAGGCTCACAACCGCATGTCTGCTAACTCATTGGCCATAGTGTTTGCTCCATGTATCCTGCGCTGCCCAGACAGCGCAGACCCACTGCTCAGCATGAAGGATGTTGCCAAGACAACTACGTAAGACCTTTGCAAAAGTCGATTTAACAAAACCTTCTTCCATTTTTTCAAAGTTTTTTTTTTTTTTTTTCCTTTCAGATGGTAACAGTTCCAGTCAGGTGTTGTTATAGTTTTGGGTCATCCAAATTTTAAAAATGGAAGCGTACTAATCTTTAATGTCCACCTATTCAGTTCTTTCAGATTCTTCACTACATGTATGACATGACTTTGTATAAATATTGTTTAAAATTGTTACTTAACTGGTTGGGAAGGCATACAACTCCAAGGCAGTATTTTTAGTATTTAGTTGTTGTTTATATCAAACATATATAAATTTACTAACGGTTAAAAAATAGCACATATGCCATACTGGTCATTGTCCTGATCCCGCTTTTGTTTTTAGGTGTGTAGAGATGCTCATCAATGAGCAGACCCGACGCTATAATGAGAAGATGGAGGAGATCGAGCAGCTAGAGTATGCCGAGGCTCTAGCTGTTAACCAGCTTAAGCTCAAGAGGAAGAACACGGTGAGGAACAGAGCAGTGTCTTGCTCTTGCTCACTCATTGTCCATTTAGTGTGGCCTCAATACCAACTTAAATCAACAATAAAAAGTTGGATGGAGGCCAAATATAAACATTTCAGAAGATACTGGTAAATAATGATTGCTTCTTCTATATGATGAACTTGATGGGTCTTTTCCTGAATCCTTTAAAGGTCCCATATGCTACCACTTTAAAACATGTTAATGTTAGTCTCACATGTCCCCAGAATCTATAGTTCAAGTTTCTGCCCAAAATACTACACAGATCCTTTTTTTGTACCATGCCTGTATACCTGTGGTTTAGAGTTCTGTTTCTAAAGGTCTGTTTCAGTGTTTGTAGCTTCAAATTGAACTGGAGCAGTTGCTGCATCCACCCCTTTCAGGAAGATTTCTGAGAGTCATAGAGGTTCAAAAGGACCAGTCCAGCTCATTCAGTATAGTGTCTATGAGACCGCATGGCTGCTGATACAGACTGGAATGAGAGACTCTCTGAGCAGTAACTTTGAGCATTAATTTATGGGCCACGTTAAAGTTATTCTGTTGTCTGACAAAAAATAAAAAATGCGTCCATGGGAACAGATTTATTGTGAATTCAGCAGTATTAAAATACAGTATAAGTGAGTGTAGAAAGAGCAGTGTGACCTGTGGTTGTACAGTCAAATCTGACAGTTACATTAGCCACATTTACTCGGCTTGGTTATTCTGTTAAACCAACCAGACTCCGCTCACAAAAACACTAACTTTATCTCAGAGCACATGGGGTTGCTGTGTGACTCTGGTGTTTAACACATCAGTTTAATTCAAAATTAACATGTTAAAATACCAGTCACACAAACTAACAAATCAATCAAGGCAGCAACAGCTTTTATGCTCTGCAAGGAAGTAAACAGCAAGGGGGCGGGACTATAGTGGAATTTTTAGCACATCTTTTATCAGTTACCAATTTTCTACATAGAAAAGGAAAGAATTTTTACTGGCTTGTAAAGCTGGAAGAATGACAGTCATAAGAAGCTTCAGATTTTCACAGCCCATACTTTACTCAACAAAGTTTATAAATAACAATATAACATGAACAATATAAAAATGGATTTTCAGAATATGGGACCTTTAAACGACATGACCCCAGTATCAGAAGCTGATATTCGTAGTTTTCATGGGTAACGTGGCCAATGTTCCTTGTCTTTCTTTAGCACTACTGGCATTTACCTCTCAGGTTAGCACCTCCTTGCAAAGGAGTGGTGGTATGTATCACGATTTCTCCTGGTAGAGCCGATCTAGTAGTAATAGTTTGTAGTTGTTTGCCATGTTGAAGCGCTTGTGCATGGCATGTGAGATGCAGGTAAAACTTTGGCTGTTGTGTGTGTTTGAGGTTGTTTTTCCCCCCCAGTTTTTTCCTTAATACTGTTTATTTTTCCATACTAACTGGGAGTAGACTGCATGTTGCTGTTAGTTGGTTTATGCCCTGCTTCTGACGCAAGGGAATAATTGTTTGCTGTTCTTCTTGTTCTCTGTGCAAGAGGACAACATGGTTCTGGGTTGGTGTCATAATTTTTTTGTTTGAAAAACTAGTATCTAACAAAGCTTGATGGTAATAATGCATTTTTGCCTTTGCAGTAGTCCAGTTCCCTTATGAAGACTGAGTAGTTACTTAGTAGTTGGGCCTTTTTTAATCATGGTGATGTGTCTAACTTTGAGCACATTGCATTTTAAGTCTTGTCACACAAATATTTCAGTGAAAAGAGTTAACATGTACAATACTGCATTCATTTTTTCTTCTTATAATTCTTATTGTTGTAAGAATTCACGTACAGATGCATGAAAACCTCACCGTCCACCCTGCTTTTCTTTTGACCTCACTAACAAATTTTGGTTCAGTTTGACATTTGGGTTAAAGTCACATGTATTTTTTTGTCCATTTCTCATTTATTGTTCCTTTTTGTGAAAAAAATCCATCATAAATAGCTGATGGGCAGATGGAGCTGGTTAAGGTATCAATGTGTGGTCCTCTGTTTTTTGCAGATGCATGAGAAGGTCAGTTCTGATCTGAGTGTGGTCCCTGAGAACGAACCTTTGGACTCAGACACTGAGGCTGAGAAGAGCCTGGTGGAACGTATCAAATCTATCAAACAGGAGAAGTAAGAATGGAATCTGATAATTTCTGTGTTC
>VUQH01024075.1:0-11160 GCA_015106775.1 Etroplus canarensis
TCATCTGCAAACATCATAGTCCACGGAGACTCCTGCCTGACCTCATCTGTCAATCTGTCCATCACCATTGCAAACAAGAAGGGGCTCAGAGCTGATCCCTAAAGCAATCCCAACCCCACCTTGAACCCATCTGTCACTCCTGCACATCTCACCACTGTCTCACTGTCCTCATACATGTCCTGCACCACCTTCACATACTTCTCTCCTGACTTCCTCATGCAGTTCCACACTTCCTCTCTTGGCACCCTATCATATGCTTTCTCAAGATCCACAAAGACACAGTGCAACTCCTTCTGACCTTCTCTAGACTTCTCCATCAACACTCTCAAAGCAAACATTGTATCTGTTGTACTCTTTCTCGGAATGAAGCCATTCTGCTGCTCACTGATGGTCACCTCTCTTCTTAGCCTAGCTTCAAAAACTATGTATAGTTATGTATAGTTGCAACTGCATGTAATAAAAAAAATTATGAAAGGACATGAAATGCAAAGACGCATTATGTTTTTAAGAGGGCCTACTATACTACTCCTTATTGTCTCATATATATATATATATATATATATACATATATATACATACATACGTGTGTGTGTGTGTGCGTGCACTGTTACAGTGGTGGATGTTCATTAAATGTGGTCCCTCACCCTATGAGAGCTGGGAAAGGCTCTAGCCCCTCTACAAACTGAATTGGATAAGCATTTAAGAAAATGGATGGATGGAATGAGTCCAAGAATAAAAGCATGGAGCTGAAAATGAGCATAATGGGCATTTATATTCCTCTTAAGGACTCAGATTACAGGCACTGTAGCCTCAGAAGAGAATTTCACAAGAAATCTACTGTTTAAGCCTATCAGTAACATTTTAACTTTCTTCACCTCTGGCAGTTTTCAACATTGTTTTATTTGGAAAAACCTGTGTTACTTTTTAAGTGGAAAATAAAATTAAATTGGCTTAACAAGCTGCACCACCGTATCCTGGAAAAGTTGTTCAACTTTAGAATACTCAGAGTTAACTATTGTGAACAAAAGCATGTTTCCTTCTTCCACTGAGTGTTCATGTTATCTATCACCTAAAAGAGGGGAAAAATTTGGTCAGAGCCCCCAGGAAATTTAAGTTTCAGACTAATGTTTAAAAACTATGTCCTCATTTTCAAGGACCTCTCTACCTAAGATGGCCAAGTTACTGCAGCTGTGACCAAATAAAGGAAATAAAAACACGGCAATTTGTCTATTCTTTGTTTATGCTTCCAAGATTCAAAGTCAAGAGTCCTACTTCCAGCTATGTTTCAGCATGTTGGTCACTTCTGCAGCATTTATAGTATAGTTTTTACATCATGCAAATGATTATCTTACATGGGCTTTGGGCTGCCTGAGTGTTATGTAAAGCACTGCCATGTCCCAGATACAGAACACAAACATAAGCAAACCTTGTGACTTCCAAACAGCTTCACAGTATCACACCAACATGCAGGGGCCCCTGGCACTGTAACATTCAGAGCATCAAACACTGAAGGAGGGGTCTCTGCGGTGTAACCACGTCCTTCCAGGAAGTCCAGGGTCTGCGCTCGGGGAGAACGACCACTGAGGACACAAAGAGAGGCTCAGCTTATCGTTCTGTGCATAAGAGACAATAAAGGAAGCAACAAAGGATTCTCCACCTGCCATTAATCCCTCTGATCTCTCCAGTGTTTCCGTTGTAAAACAAGCAGAAAGCGTCTCCACCAGGGCCGGTGCTGCACGGCTCTGTTACTGCCAGGGCTGCTGCTATGGCAACTGCTGCATCCGCTGCATTGCCACCACGCTTCAGGACATCTGGACACAAATTTTAAAATAGATCTTATTAGATCACAACAGCATTCTTAGCCTAAAAGAATATTACCACTGTGTTTTAGATGACTTCTTTCCACAGCCAATTTTACACTATATGGACAACAGTATTTAGAGAAATGTGATTCAAGTGTTGTACCATAATAGAATGCCACCATTTCAACAAGTCAGTTTGTAAAATTTATTCCCTCCTATATATTCCATGATCAACTGTAAGCAGTATTATTGCAAAATGGAAGTGTTTAGGAACCACAGCAACGCAGCCACGAAGTGGCAGACCACATAAAGTTACAGACTGGGGTCGCTGAGTGCTGAGGTGCATAGTGCGCAAAAGTCTGCCTGGCACTAACGTAAGCACAAAAACTGTGAGCAGGAGCTTTGTGACATAGGTTTCATTGGCTGAGCGCTGCATGCAAGCCTTACATCACCAAGCACAATGTCGAGAGAGAGAGAGAGAAAAAAAGAGAGAGCTTTGCTGATCGGGAGGTTTCCTGGAGGAAATTAAAACATGTTCAGTAGCGTGACCAATCATGCTCTAGCTGGAATTTTGAAGGATGAGTCTGGGTTTGGTGAATGCCTGGAGAATGTTACCTGCCTGACTGCATCGTGCCAATGGTAGTTTGGAGGAGGAATCAGAATCAGAATCCTTTATTAATAGTAGGGGGGGAATTGCATTGTGTTACAGATGCTCAGTCATATATAAATAAATATAAATTTGAAAGGCAGAAAATGAAGACTAAAGAAAATAAACAAATTAACATGTCTGTATAAACTGCAATTTGTCAAGCTCCACACCCATGCCATTACTGGCCTCGTAGATTAGTTTTGTTGAGTTTACTGGTGTCCGCAACTCTCGGTCTGCTGCCCCAGCACACTACAGTATAGAAATTGGCACTGACTACCATAGACTTGTAAAACATCCTGAGCATCATTTGGCAGATATTGAAGGACCTAATTCATCTCATCAAACAGAGACAGCTCTGGCCCTCCTTGTAGATAGCTTCTGTGTGTTTAAAGAAGTCTAGTTTATTGTTAATGTGAACACTGAGGTATTTGTAGTCCTCCACTATCTCCACACAGAGCCCATGAATTGAAACAGGGGTCACTGGTGTTTCTGGGGTTGGCCTGGCCCCCTTAGTTCAAGTGAAGGGAAATCAGCTTACAAAGACATTTTTGGCAATTCTATGCTTTCTACTTTGTGGGAACAGTTTGGGGAAGGCCCTTTTCTATCCCAGCCTGACTGTTTCCCCCACGCAAAAAGCAAGGTCCGTAAAGGCATGGCTGGATAAGATTGGTGTGGAAGAACTTGACTGGCCAACACAGAACCCTGACCTTAACCCCACTGAAAACCTCTAGGATGAAATAGAACAGAGACTGTGTGCCAGGTCTTCTCCTCCAAACATCAGTGCCTGACCTCACAAATGTACTTGTGGATGAATGGTCAAAAATCCCAAAGACACACTCCAAAATCTTGTAAAAAGCCTTCCCAAAAGAGTGCAAGCTGTTACAGCTGCAAAGGGGGATGGGATGTCATAAAAGCTCAAGTAGATATAGTGCAGATGGTCCAGTACGTTTGTCCATACAGTGTAGTTCCTTAAATTTACAAATATGGTTTCGCTTCAATATAGATGTTTTATTTTTGTCCACAGATCACTTTTTGGAGTTGCTTATATCAATAAGTGTTTGCTTTTATAATTTGTACACAATTCTGTGAATCTGACTGCACACCTGTTGATAATAAGGTAATATGACACTTATTTTAGGTGAAACAATGATCAAAATGCTGAAAATTGAATTCTTCCTCCGTTCATCATTGTAATTTTGAATAAATAAAAGTAATAATCTCTTATGTCACGCAAACCATTTTTGTGCTTCAGACTTCAACCAAGACTGCCCAAAGAGGAGAAAGAGGGTGGACTTTCTTTTTTTTACATGACTATTTGCATCTCAGAGCCACCAGTACAAAATAAACAGAAACTAGAGCACAGACAGAACGAGCTGTGTTAGAGGATCATGTACAGATCTAACTGTGAATTAAAATATTAATGCTGTGAAATGTATTCACTACTAATGCAATAAAGTTTTTTAAGCCAACTGCCAATCAAAATGCACATGAAAAGCAGATGATATCAAATGCATGACCAAGCAGTTGGTTTGACACTTGGATTAGATGAAACACTGATCTGAACACTGATGAAATGGTTGTTGGTGCCAAATGGGCGGGTCTGCATATTTCAGAAACTGCTGATCTACTGGGATTTTACTGCGCAACCATCTCTAGGGTTTGCAGAGAATTATCCAAAAAAGAAAAAACATCCAGTGAGCGGCAGTTCTCTGGGTGAAAATGCCTTGTTGATGCAGGAGGTCAGAGGAGAATGGTCCGACTGCTTTAAGCTGAATGGAAAACAATGGTAACTCAAATAAGTACTCATTACAACCAAGGTATGCAGAAGAGCATTTCTCTACATATGACACACTGAACCCGGTAGCAGATGAACTACAGCAGCAGAAGACCCAACCAGGTGCCACTCCTGAGGCTAAAATTTGCACAGGATCAACAAAATTGGGCAACAGAAGATTGGAAAAATTTGCCTGAACTGATTAGTCTCGATTTCTGAAAGCATGGATCCATCCTGCCTTCTATCAACATTGTAGGCTGGTGGTGGTATAATGTGTAAAGGATATTTTCTTGGCACATTTTTGGCCCCTTAGCATTGTTTAAAAACCACAGTGTCTCTGAGTGCTGTTGATGACCTTATCTTCTGATGGCTGCTTCCAGCAAGATAACACACCATGTCACAAAGCTCAAATCATCTCAAACGGGTTTCTTGAACATGAGCATAAGTTCACTGTACTCAAATGGCCTCCACAGTCACCAGATCTCAATCCAATAAGGCACCTCTGAGATGTGGCGGAACAGATTCCCATGATGGATGTGCAGCAGACAAACCTGCAGCAGCTGTGTGATGCTATCTTGTCAATATGGACCAAAATCTTTGGGAAATGCTTGCAGCACCTTGCTGAATCTATGCCAAAAAGAACCAACCCGGTACTAGCAAGATGTACCTAATGAAGTGGCTGGTGAGAGTACATTTAGTGCTCAATAAAAAAAACATAAAACAAACAAAATTATGTTCGTTCGTCAAGTATTTGTGCTTTGTGCTCAAATAGTCAGTCTCTTTGACAAAGTAGAGATTTTAATTTCTTCAGTGTGGAACTTTTTGTGGTGTCATTTGATTGCCTTTCCGTGTCATACGTCCACGGTAGCAGCTTGCCACTTACCCAGTCCTATACTGGAAGCTAATGGTTGGCTGGAGGCCACACAGCCGTGCAAACACACCACAGGAGACCGACGAGAGGTGAAAGTCAAGTCGGTGCCCATCACGCTGTAAAGACAGGCAAGTGGTGCAAAAACAAGAGGGAAAAATCCCGGGGAAGAATAAAACCCACCTGGACTTTATACCTCCGATCGATTACTCGGTTATCTGCAGAAGAGAGAAGTGGATCGCCGAGTGTATCGATCATTCATAGTCATTTCAGAGCAACGAAACCATCAAGTTAACTAACTAAAGTAGCCTCCTGATAGGAGCTTATGATTAAAAAAAATTATTAGTGGTTTGTTCTGTTTTATTTCGCCAATTTTCCAAGGCGTAGATATTTGTATTTCCGTTTTTCTTTCCACTTTGAGGATTGTTTTCAGGCTGTATTTTCGGTTTACCCAGTTCTCCAGCCTTTTATTATTTTTACTCTTTACTCTGAAAAAAAGAAAGTTATAGGAGGACTCTATGTATGCACCCTTCCTCCTTCCATAGGATTTAAGGGGGAAAGTAGCAACTAGGTGTTTGGTAATTAAATGCATTTGAATGACTGATCACCCAGCGTAAGCACCTCTGTAAAAGCAGACGTTTTGGCAGGTTGCTGGTCTGGAGCATTCAGGTGTGTACTAATACTACTGCCAGGCTGTAATACAAACACTGAACATAGAGCTTGTTTACATTTTATCTGTTTAACTCCACTGCGATCTCTTATATTTAGTTTTATTCATGTTTACTGAACGGGTACCTGTAATGTGAGTAATTTCCTCCCTGGGATTAATAAATTATTCTGACTCTGATTCTGACAATTCCACAATCTTCCCTGGAGTGAATATCAGAGCAAGTTCACCCCAAAGTCAGACCATGAAACTTTTCAGTATCAGTGACTCTGATGGATTCCTTCATTTTCAGCTAGAAGTCATTAAAGATATAAAATCCACATGTTAACTACCTGACAAGCCTTTCTTGGTAATCAATTATTTGCAAATGTTTACATCTGCAAATAATTGATTGAGCTTCTACTGTGCAACCACTGGGCATTTTTGAGACTTCTGTGGTCGTGAATGAAGAACTTTGCTCCTAATCGTGTTCCACTCCCCTTTGGTAGGCGAACAGGAGCCAAGAGGGCCTTGTTGTATCGATCAACTGTCTGTCACTTCCTCTTCTGTGTCCATGTACCCAAAGCACATGGTAGAACATTAACCTCTGTCTCTTCACTGGTGTGTCTGTGTGCTCACACAGGTATGTAATCCTGCATTAATGGCTCTTTGTGTGCTTTGCATGCAGCCACGAGCATGTGCATGTGTGTTTGCACATTCTGTATGCGAGTGAGAGAGACCCTGCCATATTACAGCTGGCTGATGAAGAAGTGAAGCAATGAGATCACACAGAGACGGAGCTATATAGGCTCAAATGAGGCACACCCTGTGCTCAGATACGGGATAGGTGCAGCAAATGCATCATTCATTGTGGTCAGAGACATGCTGAAAAATTTTTAGGGCGTATTGGAACATTGCAGTTACAGATAAAACATAGATCTAAGCCTACAGGTGGAGCATTATTCCTGAGTGGCACATCAGAGTTCATCATCTGGAGTGGATAAAGACTCGGCCTGATTAAAGTCCAAATCATTTTGCTGAGATAATTTAACTGAAAAACCAGCCTAGGTGGAGAGTTTTAAAGCCTGCTTCTCTAACTTCAGGTATATTTTTTGGTCAGAGGCCATCGAAACATCAGCATCAGAATGTGTTCAGGTGGCTTTGCCAAATGTTTGGGGATCAGTTTGATGCCTCTGTCCATTGTGTGTGTGCTGTGCAACATCTTGCTCTTCTTCCCCGGGGGTACGACGGTAGAAAAAGGGCACATCACAAATGAGGTCTGGTACTTTGGAGGTCTTTTGGGATCTGGAGTGTTGGTGAGTGAAGCATACTGTAAAATAACCTTATGTTTTTTTAAATATTTTTTTATGTGTCTGCAGTGCATGACATCCTGATGACAGTGGTGTTGTGTAGATTTGTGAAACTGTTGTAAATTAACTTTATTTTCATTATTCAATAATTTAACATGACATTCATAAGTTAATTCTTTGCTCTATAGAATATGAGAAAGTTGCAAACTGTCCATTATAGGTCTTAAGTGTTTTTGTGTTTTATGTTAAGTGGTCAAAAATTTAAATATGTGTAGTTTATGTACACACAAAAGAAAATGTGGCATTAGATACATAGTTAAAGGACCTTGTTAATCCCAAATGAAAAGGGTCTGAAAAAAGCATAAAAGTGGGAAGGACACATTTGTGGATGTAACTTTTTTAATTGGAAATATGACTAGTTTAACTTGGAAAATGTATTCAAAATACATCAGTCTGGTTGTATCCAATAAGTTTAAATGCTTTGTGTTTTTACTGTGTCTTTAAAATTATTTTGATGCCAGATTTGACCCCTCAAAATAGCAATTCTGGTGAAATCTGCTGCAACTTTTTTTAAAAAATGACCAGAGAAAAGAGTTGCGATATGTTTTTGTGTGTCTCTGTGTATGTGTGTGTGAACTTGGGGTGTGCTTTGGGTGGCAGATGATCTTCCCGGCTCTGGTCTTCCTGGGTCTGAAGAACAATGACTGCTGCGGTTGCTGTGGCAATGAAAGCTGTGGGAGAAGATTTGCGGTGAGAAAGTGTTTCACGTTCAACTTGTCACAACAATGACATGATTATTTACAGCAGTGGGTTTCCAAAATTTGGCGCAGATGCTCAAATTATGAGAAATTTGGAACAAAATAAGTCTGCAGATTACTGCTGTTTTATTTTAGTGGGGTTAAACACTTATGATTTATTCGTAGTAGTCAATATTGTTTGACTGCAGTATTTTATTAAATCTTCTGACTCTAACTCAGAAGGATAACTACAGGTGTAACTAATGTCATTAACAATGGCAATGGCTCCGTTCAAGTACCCCCTTAAGCAATGACATGACCCCATAAGAACCCATGGTGATATGCGTGTAACACTTTAAATGTTCAACATTCTTCCTTACAAAGCTTTATGCTTGACCTTTACTTATGAAGCCCCTAAGCAAAAAATGGGTCCAGGTTCTTATGGGTTAAACAGAAGCAGCTACACAGAATGAAGTCAATATGCTGTATGTCAAAAAATGATCTGTGAACATAATTTAAACTGGTAATTTGTCGCTTCAGTGGCACCTCGGACTCAAGGACTCTTTTTTTCTGTGTACCAAATGTGTTGCTGCTGTAGATTTAACTACAGTGAAAGAGCACTTATAGTTTGGATAATTTCCACCTACAGTATGACCCGATGAACAAATGTCATTTATTATTAATAAATTAGAATCAAAAGGAAGGTGAAAATTTAACTTCAAAAAGTCTAATTGTGAAATATTGTTTGAAGTGCAAATTGTAATGAATCTTTATTTGAGGGGGGTTATGTGGGGTAGTTTTTATGAAGAATGTTCTTTTATGAAGAATATTTTTTAACTTCATAACATGAGGAAAATGAAACTTTTCTGTCAATTTAATTTGTTTTTATACAACTAATGGGTTTAAAACCCTAAATGATTAGCTCTGTATTAATCGCTTCTGTCAGTTGTTCTTACTGCATGCCATCTGTTACTTGTACTGTAGAATCACTCTGAACATGTAATGGAAAACAAACACAGAGGTACTATGTACACATCCTCCATAATTTACACAGCAATAAATTAGGAAAGCACACACACACACAAATTAGTAAGAATTTGATCGCTGTAACATTTTTCACGTAGCTGTGTAATGCAGAGCTAGTATTGCGCAGTCAGGGACACACACTCTGATCGATACTTTAGGAATGTGTAGGAGTGTGAGGACAGAATTATCAAATGAGGCTCTGTCAGACACGCACACAAGCACACACACACCCATCTATCGATCCCTGGTGGTCTGATTTCATGACCTTGAGCCTAGTCTGTGCACGGTGAGACAATAATTGAACTTTTGTCATTGTTTAAGAAGATTAAAGTGAGACTGTTAAATGTATTGATTCCCACTATGAGTGAGTGTCTTTTCCTTCTCTCCTCTGTCTCTCCCTGTAGATGTTGAGCTCTATGCTGTTTGCAGCTGTTGGTGTTTTAGGTGCCGGTTACTCAGTTATAGTTTCTTCTGTGGCCATCAGCCGGGGACCTCTGTGTTCCCCTAATAAAAATGGCACTGGTGAATGGGGCTATCCCTTTTCAGATGGGTAAGATATACAACATTCTCAAGTGTTAAAATAGGTACAGTATTGTCCTTGTATATCATTTATAATGCAATGACAAGTGTGTATTTTCCTTCAGTGAATTTTGGAATAAATTGGATGTACACATGAGAGCATTTGAAATATCGGTCAGTAAAATTTCCACCACCAGCATTGCTCAGTGAGGCAGCAGTTAGTTCGAGATAGTTTGGGAATTTTTGGGGGAATACTGTATGCAACACATATGTGCAACACAATCAGAGATAAATGCTTCATTAGAAAGTTTTGTTTAGACCATACTTGTGTTGTCTTGTAAAAGGGCTTCAAGTTAAATTTAGCTTCCAAATCTTTATTTCTCTTTCTTTTGTGCTGACACGGTACATGTCAAGTTACCACAAATTAATTGCTAAGAGCCAAGCACAGAGAAGTATGCCATTTATGACAAAATAACAATATTTTGTTACGTTTTTTTAATCCATGTTCCGGTATTTTATACAACACAAACATTCACCTCTGCTGTTGATTAGTGCTACCTTTGCTGTATATGTTTGTTGTACAGTTCCTTCCAAAAGTATTGTAACAGCAAGGCCAGATCATCATTTTTGCATTTTCAGTTTAAGCTTCAGCTTTCACCTGTGAAGACTGAATCTGTAGTTATAAAAGGTAGACCAACATGAAGACCAGAGAGGTGTCGGTGGGAGAAAAACATGCCATTTTGAAGCTGAGAAAAGGGATACATCTATCTGGAGTCTTTAAAGACATTGGGCATTGCCAGTACTGTCATATGGAATGTCCTGAAAAAAAAGGAAAAAAGTGTGTTGAGCAAAAGGCGTCAAACCAGAAAACAACAACAACTGATGACATACAGATGTGAGAGCAGTAAAAAAAAACTGCAAAACAACAGTCCATGACATCTCAGCAGTTTTGGAACAAAGTTTTATGGACTGATGAGACAAAGAGTAACCTTCACCAAAGTGATGGAAAGACCAAAGTATGGAAACAGAAGGGATCTTCCCATGATCCTAAACATACAAGCTCATCTGTGAAGCATGATGGAGGTTGTGTCTTGGCTTGGGTTTGAATGGCTCCTTCCAAAAACATTCAATCATTTTTATTGATGATGTAACTCATGATGGTGTGTCCACATAGTGTAGTGGTTTACACATTCACCTTGTACCTCTCACCATGGAGGGTTGCGTTAGGAAGGGCATCCAGTGTAAAACCTCTGCCAAATTATCAACGCAGATTAATCTGCTGTGGCGACCCCTTGGGGAGAGTACAAGGGAGCAGCCGAGGAACACTTATGCAGCTCATGATGGTAGTCAAATGAATGCAGAATTCTGCAGAGAATTATTGTCTCCCAATTTATGGAGAAATGCATGCAAACTAAACAGGAAAAATTTTTGTGCAGCAAGACCACGATGCAAAACACACTGCCACTTCAACAAAGGACTTCATCAGGGGAAAAAAATTAAAGGTTTTGGACTGACCAATTCAATCACCAGAACCTAACCCAACTAAACATTTCACCTTCTGATCTGGTGGAGTCTTTGGGTCATAGGCTTAATGCAGTTATTGCGATCAATGGATATGCAACCACATATGAAGCATTTTTGGCTCTAATTTAGTCAAACATTCTTTTCCAATACTTTGGCTCACTTGAAAAACTGGATGGTTTGATACAAAATGTGTTATGTTCTATGTTTTGTTTTTAACATATCTACCAGGAAATAGTAAACACTGAAACTCTGATCTCTCTTCTCGTGTTTTTTTTTTTTTTTTTATCTCACACACAAATGTCTTC
>VUQH01024077.1:0-12785 GCA_015106775.1 Etroplus canarensis
CACCGCGTCTCGGTGGCTTTTAAACCCCAAAACACGCTGCGCCAAAAATTGGTCCACCCCAAGGACCGGGTCCCCCGACACAAACAGAGTAACATAGTGTACGCGATTAAGTGTCAGGAGGATTGCCAGGATTTATACATTGGGGAAACCAAACAACCGCTGGCGAAGCGGATGGCACAACACAGAAGAGCCACCTTGTCAGGCCAGGACTCCGCAGTCTATTTACACCTACAGGCCAGTGGACACTCTTTCAATGATGAAGATGTACACATCCTGGACAGGGAGGAACGCTGGTTTGAGCGGGGAGTCAAGGAGGCCATATATGTGAAAAGAGAAAGACCGTCTCTGAATCGAGGAGGGGGCCTAAGGGTACATCTTTCGCCGTCTTACAACGCTGTGATTGCAGCCATTCCCCAACTCTTTGTGGATGGTGCTCATGGCCTTTGATTTTTGTGGGCCTTGATCAACGGACCTTGATGTACTGTTTATAAGGTTGGGGAGACCTGCAGTCAGTTGAGACTGAAGAAGTCACTTGGATGAGTGATGAAACGTTTCTCCCACGGAAACTTTACGTCCAGATGAACAGAATCAACTTTGGAAATCTGCTCAATTATGTCTATGGAATTTTAGTAACCCCCCAAAAATGACAGCATTGTTCTACCATTAAAAGACACCAGTTACATATGTTCTCTCATTTGTGTCTACGTGTGACCACAATGAATTTACAAACACAATAACATTCAGTGAGCTTTTGTTTTGGCATAATACGAAAGGTCATGCAGAAAAAAGACATGTTCTGTACACATTAATATCTTTATCTATTTGGTCGCTTAGCTGCCTACTCTCAATCCAAACCTTTAATTGCTCTTTGGTTTCCATTTGTACTCACTGCCCACACTGACACCTTCTAATTCACTGCTCCTCATTCATGACTACTTTCTCAACCATTTGAAGTAATACACTGGAAAATAGATGAACAGCAGCTCCCAGGAAAGTTTGTTCTCTGCCTACATACAGTAATTTACAGCTAGACAAAGAAATGTGTATTTACTTTTGTTCTGAACACACATACTGCAATATGTAATACTGCAGTACACTGAATGGAAGACTAAAACCTTGGACACCGACAGCCCTTCTACATTACAAATAATCAAACTTCACCTTCAGTGAGATAACTGCATTCTTTCCATTCCCTTCTTTTTCCATTTTCAGCTGTCACTCTGAACTCAAATTAACATTCAGTCATCCAGACAACTGCAGGGGAGCAGAATCAGTTATGTATTATGTTGTTTTAAAAATCAATGCTGGTAAACTCAAGCTGTGAAGTTAAAGAAGAGCAGGGGTTTGAGAAGAGAGAAAGTAGTAAAGAATGAGGATGAAAAACAGAAAAAGGGAGAAAAATAAGAAAAAGCAATGGAGGAAAGTGGGGATAAAGAAAAGCCTGTCCCAGATGACACTGGATGAGAAGTAGGGTACACCTTAGGTCACCTGGTCCATCACAGGGCTAGCTATCTGTACCGTAATTTAGAATAACCAAGAAAACCAACATCTGTCATTGGATTGTGGTAGGAAACCAGAGCAAAAATAGAAAGGTCCCAGGTATCTAATGGGTTCAAACCCAGAACCTTCTTGCTGTGAGGTGACAGTGCTAACCATTGCACCATGTAGCCACACATTAAAAAAGAATGAATATAGAGGAACCAATCAGCTAATTAGAAAGCTGCAGTAAAAGCACCACCTTGTTCCCTTTCCTACCTTTGCTTCCCCCTTTCCAACCTACTATCCCTCTCTCACTTTGTCACAGCCAATTTCCAGCCATTTAATCCTGATTATGCCTTCAAAGTCCTAGCTGACAGCCCCCAGTTCAAACTTGTTGTGATGTACATTGGCATGTAGCAACAAGATGCTGATTCTGGCTATAAACACATCTGTTTCATGTCTGCTGTTTAATTAGCTTTTGGAGTTGAAATGCTGTTTTAGCGAGCATGTAATCTCTCAATATGTAGCTATGTTGCACTGCGGTAAATCAAAGAAGACAGGCATCATTATAGATTTTTTTTTTTTTTTACAACATTGTAAAATGCTTGTCATCTTTATTATTACCATATTCAGCAGTCAAACTAAACTGTCTAAATATTTACCAATTATGACAATGCAGTAAAATACAGCCATTTTGTAGAATCACTATCCTTAGTTATTTCTGAAATTAAGGTTGGCTAAGTTTTGGTGGAATAAAAGGTTTCACTTCCTATATTAAATTTTTGTATTGCATTAATCTAGTAGCCAAATGTCTAATTGCCCATCTATTGATTATATACAGCATGTTATGTTAATGGACTGGAATGTTTTTGTATTAGTTTAAATTTTAAGGGTCAGAGTGGACAGAATCAAGAGAAACACCTTTCAACACAGCAAATAAAATACCCATTTCCTTGTGTTTGTACTGTTGAGGTGAAGCCGTCAAAGAAAAACATTTACTGCTGAGCTACAGGAAAGTTTATTAGAACTGACAGCGAAAAACTGTTGCCTATTGCACTTTAGAGTTGTGTTAATCTAAGAGCAGCCATGCAGTACTTAATCCTTAATTATTGTCTGTATATCAAAAAGTTTGTTTTTCAGACACCAATTTTAAGCAATTTATCTCTGACTTTTTGATCTCAATAGTTAAGATTCAGAGTCCTGTTTGATTTCCATCAGTGCCACCTCTTATTCTTCCAAACTGCAACTAAAGCCCTGCTCTTTTTAGTCTTGTCACAACCTTGTCTCATCTTCCATTCCTTTTTGTTTTCACCCCAACTTTGTTTTTTTGCACTCAGTCGCAAATTGGATTTGAATCTTCTTGACCTTTTCTTGAATTTACTCAGATTAGGCTTTTCCAGGACTACCACTTAATTATACACACAAATGTACGCATAAAGATTCACGCAAACATGAATGCCATGCTTTTACACACACACACACACACACACACACACACACACAGATAATTACAAAGCTGTTCATGTGATTAAATACCGTGCAAGTGGTTGTTTAGAGGTGTGAAATGAAGAGGAGATAGACAGATAACCCAGCCCCTGGAGACACATTAGTGTGTTATTTCATGTGAGATTGAGAGTGCATGACTATGTGTGACAAAAGTGTGTGGTTTCAGAGTGTGTCTAAACCACTTATTCCTCCTACTGATAAGTCAGAGATGAGATGGATTTCCTGTCTCTCCTCTTTGTAAATGCTGTTTGAATGATCCAGGATCAGACTGTCAGCCTTTCCCTCCCCAAAAAGTGATGCAATAGTTCTAGGCCAACTTCAGTCCAGATCACAAGCAAGTACGGTTCATTCTGTTACTAGGTTAACAGTGATCTTCAAGTTAATAATAGAAGAAGTGAAGAAGCATGAAAGAAAAGCCAAGAAAGCCTAGACAAAAGTGATGAGTGGCAAAATTATTAGCCGCAGGGAAAATGTCAGTCTTCCCTGCAATGGTCTGTTTTTAATCTTCACAAGGTTAGACACTGATCAGTTTGAAATACCCGAGCACTTAGCAATACAGGGATGCTTACAGTTGTATATCTTGCTCATAAAAGCCTTGAAAAGGCCTTTGCAATGCTTAAACTGTGCGCAATGACATGACTTATGTTTACTACTGCACACTGAACCTTGGAAGAAAAACATGAAGGACTGTGATATCAGCTAAGTGCACAATACTGATCTGAGTTCAAATGTTGGTGATCTACCTTTGCATTTTAGCTGGATGTGAATTAAGCCATTTTAAAGAGCTTGGATTATGGAATAAATATTGTTAATTTGATCAAAAGACAACTTCAATATAAATAAAAGCTATAAAGTAGACTAATCTTAGGTTTTCAAATGACAGAGTGAAAGTATAAAAAATAAACGAAACAGATTTTTTCTTAAAAAAAAAGAAAGCAGCATCCTCAAGGAAAATGCATGTGACCCAGTCAGTGAACCGTTAGCAGACAGCTCAGCGTTGTTAAACTTAAAGATAACTTTGCTCTTGACAGCAAGCTGAAGTCAATTGGTTTGAGAGGTGAGGGAGCATTACAGAAGAGAATAAAATAATCAAGTGAAGAGAGTGAAGGAACTGTTGACAAGCAGAGAAAGACACAAATGTATAAGAGTAAGGCCCAACAATATAATATATATGCACAGTCACAGTAGACATGAATCCTTTCTCTGCAAGTAAATGCAACACTGAAATTACATATACTGGCCTGTTTTAATCTACCTTGATTTGATTGTTAAATGCAAATTCATCTGTTTAGCAGGAGGCTAAGTGACACTGTGGGTACTTTAAAATTAACGGTTCTCCAAAAGCCACAGTGACCTGGGCCTAAATATGACAAAATATCGATGTGGCCTTTCAATCACGCATGAGAGACGAGGGTGTGAAGTAAAAACTAAAGGTTTCACTCTAACAAGAAGTAACAGAATTACAAGTCAGGGGTAATCACAAGATGTGAAGAAGCCTATGATCTATGAGGCTATAATGAAGCGAAACATTACTAGATTCTTCAAAGAGCCTCTCTGGATAGAAACCCCAGCTTCACACCCCCACACTGCCTCTCTCACACTCATGACTGCAAGAACCTGAGGTCACCTCAGACACGCTCACCCTTACAGATGAGGAGTAAAGATGCACAGTAATAAAAACCACCCACCATAGGCAAAAAGTGTACTTCCAAAGAATCAGACTCACCAGTCTTATACACACCACAGTCTGTTGATGTCCACACTAAAGTGGAGAGACTATCAAGTCCAGTAAGTCTGATTAAGACTTAGTTTTTTTTCTTTAACTGGTTCACATGTGATCTCTCTTGCAAATTCTTCTCTCTTCACATTTAAATTGAATCTCTTTACATAATGCATCTTTAGGTATTTCTGTCATTGAGATCAAGTGTGGCCAGAAACCAGTTACGAGTGCATTCGCTCCTGGTTACTTAGTTATTATTTATTAGAACAGAATTATATATACTTATACTTTTGGTCTTTCATATACATACTACCATTTACTCTTTAAATGTCACGTCTTGCTTTTACTGCATCATTTCTATGCCTAGGTACAGCTGCAGAAATTCCTCATCATGCATTTGTTTTATGATCTTACTCAGTACAAATTAGATTTTCCACTTTTAAAAATGCTAGAGAATCTTAATCCACAAACTTGATTAATCCTAATTAAATTTGTGCTTTCACAAACATTGATGCAAAAACAAAATGTTTCAACTTCGCCATTTCTCAAGACTGTTTAGCAGAGTGGCCACACATGTACCAGCCTTTTTGCTTCCCTGGCTTCCTTGTCATTGTATGTTTTACTTTTTCCATCTTGACTGACCTTTTAATTTTTTCTCTCCCCAAGCTCCCCCTATCCACCCATCTCTACCCTCCCACCCTGCTTTCTGTCCATCTCTCTCCCCATCTCTTGTCTTTTTGCTGCACAATGCATGACATTTCACTATTTAATACACACAGCTCATTCTTGGTGGAGTTGCGGGTACGTAATCACTGCACAAACACAGATGCAGATAGACATGCACACATGGACCTATACTGTATAGAGAAGCAGAAGGTAAACAAGAGCTGAAATGTCAAATATAATTCTACACAACAGAGGAGCACAGCAGGTAGTGACGTTTCAAACCAAGTTGTTGAAACCTTCGCTGGTGCGTTTCAGTTTTATCTTTTATTTAAGTTATAGTATACTTAACATGCTGAGAACCTATGATGACTATATGTGTGAACTGCCGTTACTATGAGACCTACTGCAACTGACAGTGGAAAGAATATTGACAAAACACAAATACCCAGACTCAAAAGAACTGGGGTACTGCTGAGTTTTCCTGTAAAAATCTATATTAGGGCAGATTAATACCCGTGCGACCAGGTGGTTGCAACTGCTGGATGGAAAGTGTGGGCTCTCAATGTGCATTTTTCCCCATGTTGAATGTAAAATGCTTTTTCAAGATAGCAATGCAATATTTCACCCACCAATGTAAAGCGAGAAAAGATAAGACTGAAAGATAGATTTTTAAAAATCTGCTTACAGAGGTCATTTTCAGGAGGTTATTTGGAAATTGAGGAAGGTGGGGCATGAAAGGTCCTTGAGAAGAAAATATATCAGAACAATTCTCTAGTCTGTAGCTTCTAAAACATATTAGAGAAATGACACTTTAAAAAACTGATAATACAAGTAATGTAGAGGCAAAAAATGAAAATCAGTCCTGTTCCAATTTCAATGAGAAGTTTTTTTAATGATTACAGGAGTACAAGTACTTGATTTTTTTTTTAACTCTGGGGCATAACACCCATATAACCAACTTCGAATTGAACTGCACCAAAATAAAAAATAAAAAAAGCTGCCAGTTCTGCTCAAGTTCTAAAACGGCCTACAGAAAGAGTTGTCATGGTTTCGGCCTGCCACCAGCAGTCTTTACACAAACAATTTTAATTTAAGACCTTGCTATGTGATTTTCAATATCCTATTCTCTGCCGATGTCCATGAGGTTCAAAGCTTTCATAAGAGTACATTGATGCAGAACACAAATGAGGCTATTCCTCTTCAAACCTAAAAGGCACTGAGCAAGGTTACTCTGGATAGCTGGCATGTAGCACAAACTGTCCTCACTGGCTGTCTGCTATTACCAAAATTAAAAACACTGAGCAAGCATTGTTTCAGTTTTATATAAAGCTAGTTATAAAAGTGCAGCCATTTGGAGTATGTAAAAATGCTAATGCTTCAGTCTACACTCATGTTAAATTGTGTTTCCATTTACTTCAATTCTCCATCAATCCATCCTCTGCACTTACTGAGGTCACAGGGGCAGTTGTCCAAGCAGAGACACTGAGCCAGATTTTCCTCTCCCTGGTCACCTCCTCCAGCTCTTCCAGATGGACAATGAGGTGTTCCCAAGCCAGCCAAGAGACATAATCCCTCACCTCAACTGGCTCTTTTCAGTGAGGTGGAGAGCAGCTCCACTCCGAGAGCCTCCCAAATGACCAAGTTCCTCACTCCATCAGTAAGGTTGAACCTAGACACTCTTCAGAGGAAGCTAATTTCCGCCACTTCAATCTGCAAGCTCATTCTTTTGGTTACTACCCAGAGCTCCTGACCAAAGGTGAAGGTCGTCCGGAAAAATGACCGCTTCACTTTAACACTCAGCTCTCTCTTCACTATGACAGATCGGTACAGGATCTGTCAAGAGTTTGGTCTCTTAGTAATAAGCTAATCCTCAGAAATTTGCATTTTTTTTCAGGGTAAATTAGAATTTTAATTTACCTGGAAGTCCCCACCTGAATTTAGATAAGTAAATAGGTTAGAGGCTCAAACTGTAAAAGAGTGGCTCAGGAAGCATAAGACATCATTTTCAAACATTGATGGCCACCACAGAGTCCAGACCAAAACCACACTGAGAATCTTTGTGATGTGCTGAAGACAACCATGTCTGACTCTCATCAGTACAAGGTCCTGTCAAAAAAAATGTATGCAACTGTATATTGAAGCAAATGTGGCATTGCATCGGTTTATTAAAAGAAGCCATGACAAATGCATGCCTCTTTAAGCGTAAAGTTGGTGTAACAAAATAGTGTGTGTGACCATTTTTTTGGCTAGACTGTGTGTGTATCTATGCATATAGCTGAGCCTCAACACCTGTCCTAGGGAAAAGAACATCCACCAGTTGCTCAAATTCCAATCTGAAATAGTTTCCATTCCTACCAGTTTCCCTCAGTCTGTGTGCATATCCAAGCCACTTCAGCAACAGCCACACCCTGTTACTGCAGCTCCTTCTCATCTACATTTTGTGTAGCTTATTCATCTGCTTTCTCAACAGATACACAAAAGTACGAAAATACTTGGCTGTCTAACCAGGTTGTTTAGAGATTACAATTGGCTTTCTATAATCTAAATTTACCAACTGTTTCCACTGATGATCCTAGACTTGATAAACCCTGACATACCGTAATTCTGTTTATCCGCTTTTATCTAGTTGTTGCAGAGTTTTACCATCAAGCTATACTCCAGCAGTTTCCCATGCATTTTCCCTCCTTGGATTAATACAGTGTTTTAATTCTCATTCAGTCATTCCTTCCTTCATCCCTCCATTCAGTCTCTTATTGTCTCAAGTTTGCATAGTTACTGTTTTATCTGTGCTGTTAGTAGTAACAGCTGATAAAGCTTTCACATATATAATCATTTCCTGTGTTTTCTTTGTTTACTCTGAATCACTTTATGTATCAGATTGTTTGCTACCTAAGTTTAGAGTAATTATTTCTTAAAGCTATTGTATGCATTAGAGACACTCCTTCCTGTTAGTATTATTGTGCTAAATCCTTAAATTATCTTGCTGGAGGAGTAGTTGAAGTGATTGTGCTTAATAATTCTAATCAATGCCACATTCCCCAAATTAAGTTAATTTCCATATATCATATGATTTCAATTGCAGCCATTAAGGGCAACGTTTATTAGGTTGGTATTAGCTAAACTTCATTCTCTGCTCATTTTCTCATATTCTGTTAAGTGATTTATGACTAAACTTAAAAAAAGACATTTTGATTGCATTTTACTCTGATTTAATAACTGGAATGAGTCTTTTCACTTAGATATTTTGATATCTATGAAATTGATTTTCTATTTACCAGCAATTCCACAAAAAAGTGACAGTGAAAGATGTTTACAAGATTTCTTCAAATTTATTACATTTGTCACCTTGAAAGGGAAAGTTTCAATTTTCTCTTGGATGAATTTTTTTCATTCCTGGCCAATCCTACAACAAAAACATCTGAGACCTTGGGTGGCCAAAGCACTATTACCAATTGCAGCCTGATTAAAAGCCCAAAACACTTTTGACCTTGATGTGCAATGAAGAAAAGACATGTATTGTGAGCTCCCTGCATGTGTTGCTTCAAACTCATCAAGACAGAAAATTGTTAATTTTTAAATGAGTAAAAATTACAGATGTAAATGTGCCGTGAAATGTGTAAATGACAAGAAACCCAAATAAAAAAAAATAATTGATTCTGTGCTAGTATAATTCAGCTATTAATTGACTTTATAAAATGCCTGCCATTTTTTAGAATTCAATACTGTAAATGTCATTATGATGACAGAACAAAGTATAACCAATATATTTTTTTCCATGTTCCAAGTCAATACTATGTGTTGCTTAAATTATACATGTATAATGCAGAGGTGAGCTTATGAACAATAATCTCTGTTTTTGACAATCGTCAGAGTGATCACCAATAGCATGCTGATCAAAAAAATGGTTTGGATTGGGCTTTTTGTTTTAAACTTGTTCATACTCCCATCACTACCCTGTTTGTTCTTACAGACATGAATGCAAATGTGTGTGAAGAAATCCAAGTTCATCTCCTTTCCTCAACCTCTATTTACCAGGCGAGTGTATTCCACTGTCTAACACTTTGTGTGTGTTTGTGGAAGTGAGAGACAACTAAAGGCAAACATAAAGAGGCCAGCACATGTTATGACTCAATTTTGTTTAGCTGTTCAGATGATATCCATCCACTCATTATTACTAATTACTGTAGTGTATATCATTAATTGCTTGATTATATGAGTGAGGCTCTCTCACTGGTATAGCCTACTTATTTCTCTTTCTGCTGGAAGGAAAATACTGGGTGTGTTTCTCTCTTACTAGCACAGACAGTGCTGTTGTGTTTGGACAACAGTTTTATGGATAACACTACCTTAACAAGTGCTGACAAAACTGCTCTATGCCAACAACAATGTGCACCTCCTGACTCTGGTAGAGTATGTTTTTAGTCTGAAAGCCAAGAAATAAAGAGTATTACAAGACATGCAATCAGCCAGAAAGGTCACGCAGAGATGCAAGCCTAAATGTCCAACCACTATAAAGTGGTGCACTAGCAGCGCTCTGCAGCTCTGCAGCCAATTCACTACTAAGACTCTCTCTTTCAGTTATAAATGCATCACACCATTAATCTAAACTACCCTGAGTAGTTTCAGATGAGCTCTTACTAAGCCAGTCACCAATACACAGAACACAATTAAACTGAAATCTCAGCTATCAAACATTCCCTCCTTGTGCCAAAATGTTCATTTGCTCCCAAGTTTTCTATCAGTTCAACAAGCCAACAACAGCTAGAAAAGCAAATTAAAAACAGGAAACATGCACACAACTTTGCTGCTGGAGCATCTTCAAGCACACTTGGCTGAGTCTCCTACCTTAACTCCTCGCACTCTAAACTCAGCCAGAGCTCGGCTCATCTTGGAGGATGCAGTTTGCAGGTCCTTTCCACTTGCGATGACTTTTACCAGTAATGAGTCATAGTGGGGGGAAATGACAGCACCCTGGAAGGCTGAGGCGCTGTCCAGACGGATGCCCATGCCCTCACCGCTTCTGAAGACCTGGCAGGAACAACACAGAAGTAAAATTTAACAAAAATGTCTTACTCGCCATTGCACACAAATATTCATTTCAATTTACACATTTACTATAAATATGGGGTTATTCTGTTAACAGTATCTCTTCTGTACTACTAAACACTGTGTGAACTAAGTCTGGATTTTTGATGAAAAATTTTAATCAATAAAATAAAATCAATGATATATACAGTAGTTCTGTGGCTCTTAATACATTGGATTTTTTTGCAGTTGGTCAGAAAATAGACTTGGGCAATTTGCCAATACAAGATTTAGTGCTCAAATTATTATTGCAGTACCCTGCAATGTCCCGTAATGCTACTGGATGCATACACATTTCCAATGACCCTTCTTAGATGTATGTTTTACAGGAAGTACTGCTAATGTTGTTATTTTTGTGCAACTGCTTTTTCTCAGTAAACACTTTATTTAGTTTATATAGTTCTGAGAAAACAATGCCGGTACAAGTCCTTGCAATCCACTGTTTGAACTGGGATCATTGACCAGTGCAGGCACACATCTTTTCACACAAGAAAAAAGAAGAGAAAGGAGGCAGCCCTTGAGATAACTTTTTTTGTGAATCGGCGCTATATAAATAAAACTGAATTGAACTGAAGTAAACTAGTGGCTCAGTGTGCTGAAACGTAAGTGTGCTAGATTCATAACGAGCCTTTGAGCTTTGTCACTTTTTTTCTACCACTCACTGATTTAAATTGTAAAAATGGATCTTAAATCCCAGAAACCTAATAATTTTGGCATACTTTGTCCCATGCCCAGTATAAGTGTAACATAGACCTTCACACGTTTTTGTCACTTCTATTTTTCACCCTTTATTTGTTCTACAATAGAGTTCAGAGGATTGTAATTGTAAACACCACAATACCACCACATTTGTTAGGTGCCTCAAACTTCATCATAACTTAAACTGCACTGTAAAGACAATGGCAGCAGATATACAAGAACAGCAAAATAAGATGAGAGTGGAGAAAACGAGCATGAGATGAGTGAGAAATGGAAAGACTCAACTGTTCCAGACCACTTGGCAAGAGAGCAGAGAGAGAGGAGAGGAGGAGTGAAGAGGAGAATGAGGAGTGTCCAACACTACAACATATGGGTCCCCTCGAGGGCTGGAAGAGAAAGAGGAGTTGAAATTATAATTATAACAATGTTGTGTCACACTGATGATTTGCTGCTAATATTAACAGATGAAGTAGATGTGCGGAGCTGTCAACTTTCATATTTTTCAATATTTTTTTCATTAACCGTTTGCTCTTTACAGCTCGCCATTTCATCGAGAATGATTTTCTCTCCTTTGAAACAATTCTCTTCATTTCAAATTGCTCAGAATGTCCACATAAAAAACATGATAGGGTCCTCTATAAAGCATTAGAGCAAAAATGTTCTGAAATATTTCTTTACGATTACAAACGGCTTCTGGCAGAGGAACTTTAACCATTAAATCCATGCAAAATTTTCTAAAAGGAGTCCCAATAAAGGGTAAGAGTTAATAGTTACACTATAAGGTAAAAAAGATCACTGGGCACCAGAACTTTGGAAAGGTTGTACCCTTTATCTCTATCCTGATGGTTCTAACTCATATTCACCACAAAGAGGATGTGATATATCACTGGAGATTGCTTGCTCCTTTCCAACCAATCTGCACTCAAAAAGCTGTGTCATACTGTGTTTCTGCTGACCTGCAATCTTACTGCATGTGCTTATAATCTTATCAAATTAACTAGAGATGGTAAAAAATGCCAGGCAATAAAACAGAAAGTCTGAATACTCTTCAAAAATGAATGGTAGAAAAGAACCTGAGTGTGTGTGCGCGTGTGTATCCATATTAAAATTGCCTCAGTTTGCACATTAAGTATGATCATAATCTTTATTTGTAAATGACACTCGTGTTTGATGCCAAATTTTTCCTTAATATACACCAGCCACAGGGGCCCACAAGCCAGTGTAGTCCTAGTGCCGGTCCCAAGCCCAGGTAAATGGTGAGGGTTGCGTCAGGAAGGGCATCCGGAATAAATACTTTGCCAAATCAAATATGCGGATTCATAACATGACTTCCATACCGGATCGGTCGCGGCCCGGGTTAACAACAACCGCCTCTGGTGCCGTTAGCCAACAGAGTGCCGGTGGAAACTATGCTACTGTTGGCCGAAGACCAAGGAGGGGGAGAGGGGGAAAGCGTGTTAGGAGGCAGAGAGAGAGAAGGAAAGGTAGGAGGGTGGAGGTGAGAGTAGGAACTTTAAATGTAGGGACTGTGACTGGTAAAGGGAGAGAGCTGGCTGATATGATGGAGAGAAGGAAGGTAGATATATTGTGTGTGAAAGAAAACAGGCAAAGGAAAAGGAAAAGGCTTAGG
>VUQH01024079.1:1779-27394 GCA_015106775.1 Etroplus canarensis
TTAAAAACAGGTTTTTATGAAAAAAAAAAAAAAAAAGAAAAGCAAAAAAAGCATTAGACCATGATAAATAATTTCAAAACTTTTCTGCTTTCAATGTCACCTATAACCTGTACAATTTAATTTAAAAAGTAGAAATGAAAATCTGTTAGGGCAAAAATAAATAAACTAATTAAAAATGTTGAATAAGCTGGTTGCATAAGTGAGCACAACCAAAATCAATACAGCATTCAGTCTTTTTGAGTACACACCTGCCATTAATTACATTTACTCTGATTAACCCCAAATGTATAAAGTTCAGCTGCCCTAGTAGGATCTTCCTGACAGTTACTCAATTGCATCTACAGCGAAAGCCATGGTTCACAGAGATCTGACAAAGCATCAAAGGGATCAGTCAGGAGAACTGACTGAGTAATACATGTGACAACAATCTCTTATATTCTCTCTATGTCTGGATTATGATGTGGGGTAGCAGCATGAAAACTTTTTCTTACAAAGAAAAACATCCAGACCTGGCTAAATGTTGCACAAAAATCTAGTCTCCCAAAAGCATGTGGGAAAATATGTGGTGGTTTGATGAAACAAAGGTAGCACTTTTTAGCCACAATTCCAAAAGATTAGTTTGGTGCAAAAACAACACTGTGCATCACTAGAAGAACAGTGAAGAAGAAGAACAGTGTTGTTGCCGCAGTGAAGCATGGTGGTGGTAGCATCATGCTTTAGGGTTAATTTTCTCCAGCTGGAACTGGAGCTGTAGTCAAGGTGGAGGGAATCATGAACAATTCTAAATACCTGTCAATTTTTGGCCCAGAATTCTTCAGATGTCTGCTGGAAAGCTCAAGCTGAAGAGGAATTTTACCTTTCAGCATCACAAAGACCCCAACCATACATCCAAATCAACAAAAGAATGGCTTCACCAGAAGAAAATGAAAGTTTTGGAGTGACTCAGCCAGAGCCCAGACCTAAATCCAATTGAAAATCTATGGGGTGACCTGAAGAGGACCATGCAGAAGAGACACCCTCATAATCTAACACATCTGGAGCACTTTTGCAAGAAAGAGTGGGTGTCATGGTGTCATTATGTGTCATGGTGATAGACTCCTACCCAAAAGGACTGAATTCTGCAATTAAAGCAGCATTCAGTGGTTCAGCAAAGTCTTAGTTTTAGGATGTACACACTTATACAACCAGCTTATTCTACTTTTTTTTTCATTTTATTTATTGAATTGTACAGGTTATAGCTCACATTAAAGGTGGAAAAAGCTTTGAAATGATTTATCATGATCTAATCTTTTTTTACATCATAAAAATCTGATCTTTTAACAGGAGTGTGTTCACTTTCTATATCTACTGTAGTAGATCATTCCGGACATATTATTAAAAATTACCTAAATATTTGGACAAAAACTTTATTAATATTTATGTTTATGGGTGAATATTTCATATTTAAAATACCGAATGCTCAAATCCTACATACAGTTGTTACACTTAAGTGCCTATTAATCCCGACCTCAACAATAATCAATTCTGCATTAGTGTACACATGTCCACAACATGAAGCTGTCCAGCCAGGTATTCCAAACTGATTTTTTTCAAGTCACATACATCATGTGTACTTATTCCTGTCACGAGTTGGACTAGGGCATTGGTCAATGTTGGTCTGGAACACTGTTGCTATCCATAACATAATGAGGCCCAATGAATGTTTTACTGCTGGCCAATGTACACAGCAGTCTCATGGCAATACATAATTCATGATGACCTCTGGCATTTATATAACTTAGTCATATATAATTTATTGGTTTAGACACCCTTTGCTTTTCAAACACAATGCTGTGTTTCCATCACTTGAGAGGACATTCATTTCTTGAAGACTTGACCTAACCCTTGAGTCAAGTCTTTGTACTAAAATCACCTATTCTAGCTGACACTGGGCAAGAAGCAGGGTACAACCTGGACAGATCACCAGTCTATCATAAGGCTAACACACACAGATAGCCACACTCACATCCACACCTGGGGAGAATATAGAATCACCAAATAACCTAGCATGGATGTCTTTGGGCTGTGGGAGGAAGGTAGAGCAAATGGGGCAAAGCCAGGCAGAACATACAAGCCCAAAATTTTGAACTCAGAACCTTCTTGCTAGCACCTGCACCACAGTTCCTCCCATAGAGGCATGTGAATAGCAAAATAATAAAAAATATACACATTTAAAAGCAGGTCCTTTAAAAAGTAAGCATAATTGAAGGGAACATTTTCCATTGTTTGACAAGTTGATGCCTTCTGTCCATTAGTGAGGCAGCATTGAGATTAACAGCCTTAAAAGCTCACATACCCTAGAGTACCCCTTTCCCCATAAATTCAGCAAACAGCACAGCAAGTGATGAGAAGAGGGGTCGTCATATATTTATCAATCATTTGTATCGAGTGACAGCTAAAAAGCAACTGATTTTTTTTCCTGCCAATTCTTGGCACTAAAGTAAGCAAGTAAATAAACAAAAAAGACATTCTAAGCAACACACTTCAAGAACTATGCATTACAGAACTTTGCGAATATCTCAAGGCAGCTCTCATGTCTTTATATTTTGCTAGAAAAATGGGAAATTGGTGCAATTAATGTATTAAAATATGTACAATAATAAATGGAAATATAGTACATAAGGCAAAAACAGAGTTTGCACAACTATAACCAGCTTGAAAGTCAGTATTTGGTATGACCACCTTTATTCTTCAACACAGCCTGAACTCTCTTAGCCAAGTTTTCTTGTCATTTCTTGAAGTATTTTCAGGAATAGTTCTCCAGGCTTCTTAAATGACATTCCAAAGCTCTTCTTTGGATGTTGGCTGTCTTTTGTTCATTCAGTGTTGAGATAAATCCTGCTCCAATAATGTTGACATCCAGGTTCTGGGGAGGCCAAATCATGACTGATTGTGTGTTTTTCTGTCCATGTAGGCTTTCTACTACATTTGCAGTGTGTTTAGGGTTATTGTCATACTGAAAATTCAAGCCATTGCCAATCAGACACTTTCCAGATAGTACTGTATGGTACTTTTCTTCATGAATAATTTGATCTCCAATAGGTCCAACAAGCTCATCTTTAACAATTCCAGCCCATACCAGTTCCCCACCTCCACCTTGCTGGTGTCTGAGTGGGAGTGGAGCTCTATGTCCATTGCTTATCCAGCCATGGGCCTATCCATCAGGTCCAATAATCACTCTCATTTCATCAGTCCATAAACCTTTGAGAAATCTGTCTTTAGATATTTCTTGGCCCAGTCTTGGCATTTAAACATGTGTCTTATTCAGTGGTGGCTGGGTTTAAGCCTATCTTACCTTGGCCATGTCTCTAAGCACTACTACAATTCTGGACACTCCAGGTAGGCTGCAGTCCAGCGCAGAGATGTCTCCAGTTTCTCAGACTCTTTAGATGATATTACATACTGTAAATGATAGAATATTCAAAGTCTTTGCAATTTTATAGTGAGGAGCATTATTCTGAAATTTCTCCACAATTTCTAGGAACAGTTTCCTGCAGATTTCTGAGCCTCTTCCCATCTTTACTTCTAAGCGACTCTCCCACTCTAAGATTTTCTTTTTATACCCAATCGCATGACTGATCTGTTGACAACTGGACAAGCAGAGAATGGATGGATGGATGGGTGGATGGATGGATGGATGGATGGAATTGCAACATCTTCCTCCAGCTGTTTTTTTAAAGTACAATTACTTTTCCAGCCTTCTGTTGCTCTTGTCCCAACATTTTATGTATTTTCTATGTTTTTTGTGAGTAAAATAGTTTATGAGGTTTGCATTGTGTTTTTATTCGTATCTTATACAGTGTACATACTTTTTTGGGGGATTGTAATTCTCTGAGCATTTTACAGAGTGTTGTAATGGACTGTGTAGCTCTAGTGTCAGCTACACAATGAAGTTAACCTTGAGATGGCGAGTGCTTAGTTGTTTAAATGTGATGGAGTCTGTTTAGTTTAGAATAACTGTCAAAAGTGTGCTGTGCAAATCTGAAGAATTCACTAAGTTGCCAAGGACAAGGACACAAATGACTGAGATTCTGAGATAAATGTGTTTTCTTTTATTTATTTCTACAGTTTTTTTCCCCTCTATTATCTTTAAAAGTATTTTAAAATAGAGCTTTTTTTGGTAGAGTTATTTTTATTATATTTAACAATGTGAGGAGCTTTGCTCTAGGGGAATGTAATGTCAATATGTTGTCCAGCTGATTTTATATATTTATGTATGTATTTGTTTCTTTGTTTGTTTGGTGATTATGTCACTTCATAAACTTAAGCAGCTTACTAATAAACAGTGCTGGATGGAGGAGGAGTGTTTGTCTCACTTCACTTTGCTGTTTCATAAAAGACGAACTGTGAACCAGAGGTTGCCACAACACAACAGATAAATGAAACAGGACTTACTTTACACCACATCATGCACCTATAGTGTATAAATAGAGATACGTTTTCTGTTGAGGAGTACAAGTGGACTAATGAACTCCCCACACACTCAGACAGTTTGAGTCCTTCACTGTGACTGCAGAATCTTCAGCACATTTCGATTTGTTTTGGAGTTTCCCTGTGAGATTATGCTTTAAAAGCTGATGAATTATTTCTCTTTAGTTCCAAACAGGCACAAGGGGTACTTCTTGGACAGGTCCATCTGCTCCAAAATAATCAGGGTAGATGTTAGTCTACATCAGCTGCTTAGCCATGGAGAAGGCAGTGTCAGTCATACAGTCATACTAGTGACAGCTGTATCCATATGTTTGCAGACAATAACACTTTTTTTTTTTCATTTTGCATCTGTACATCACTGCAGTTGATTGTAAATCAAATAATCTAAATGTGATGGCAGTGCAGACTTGAATGCCTATAACTGAAGCTGCAACACAAATATTGCATTAACTGTTTAGAAATGAAGCCATTTTTATACTTATCCCACCATTTTCAGAGGCTCAAAGTATTTGGACAAATTAAAAATTAAATAAAGACAGGATTGTTTAATAATTGCATGAAAATATTTTGCACCCAATGTTTTCAGAAACTGAAAAGCTGCTCTATTGGGCTGAGATTAGCTGGCTGATTTTCCCACTGAGAGATGTCCCATTTCCTGCCTTGAGGAACTCTTGGGTTGCTTTTGCATTATATTTTGGCTCACTATCCATTTGCACTGTGAATCTCCTTCCAATCACTTTCCCAGCATTTGGTACAACCCTGTACATTTCAGAATTCATCCTTCTACATCTATCAGAAGTCACATTAACGTTACACACTAGTGACCCGGTTGCACTGACAGTCATACATGTCCATGCAATAACATTGCCTCCACCATGTTTGATAGATGATGTGGTTTACTGCAGATCAGGAGCTGTTTCTTTCCTTTACCATATTATTCTCTTCTCATTAATTTAGTACAAGTCAGTCTATCTGTCTATCTATGTATCTATCTATCTATCTACACAATAGTCACATATGTGATTTTATACCAGATGTCCTTCCTAATGCAACCCTGTAATTTATCCAGGCTTGGAACCAGCACTGTCTCCTCCTGGTTGCAGTGCAGGGAACTTTCATGTTTAAGGCACATGTGTAAATCCCTACACTATGGAAACACTTTTCTTATTATCGCTGAGGCCAAATCATGACAATGATAATGGCTGTGATGACTTACTGCAGATGTGGGCATTTTTTAACTATACATGCAATTTCTTCCTCTAGTTTAGTCATTACTTTTATTGATTCCTTTGTTTTTCTTAGAACAAAATGACCTGAACCAAAGTAGGATGAGAAAGTCTGAGGGTGAGATTAAGAAAATCTCATATGAGAGAGGAAAAAGTAAGAGGAAAAGAATCGGAAAGAAGAGACTTTTCTGCTACCAGGTTTAGTAACTCATTTCCAATTGTGTGCATGTCTTCAGCTTCCCACAGCAGATTAACAGAAAAGCTATATGTATTGGATTTTAAGCAAACTTTAGTCTTCTTATACTCTTGTTACATTAGCCATATTTTACTTCTTGCCTTTAGAAAACTAGTTCCTTAATTAGATGAAGATTGGATGGCTTAGCTGCGTAAAAGCCAGCCATCTTATTAGCTGAGCTTTGCAGTATTAACATTTTTCAAGTCAGACACTGGGTCTAATGTAAGAATTCCAGTCACGTGTTTTTAAAAACTTCTTAAGATTGTGATTTGCTAGAATAAGTTCATAGCTTGCAATATCCAGCTCATTAGATTATAGCTCCATAGATCCAGAAACCTACCTTTTTTATGCATGAGAATTAGCAAGCTACCAGTATTTGGGAACCTGGCTTTCCAAGCACTCATTTATTTCTAAATCTGGGAGAGTCCAAATTGCTCCAAGTATACTAAGATAATTTTAAATAGTATGCAATTCCATGCATATACAGTAAATATAGAAAGTGAACACACCCCTGGTAAAATACCAGATTTTTCTGATGTGAAAAAATGATATCATGAAAAATCATTTCAAAACTTTTTCCACATTTAATGTGACCTATAACCTCTACAAGTCAATTAAAAATGAAAGAAAGTAGTTGTGTGAGTGTACACACCCTTAAACTAATACTTTGTTGGAAAACCTTTTGTGTCGTTACAGCATTCCGTCTTTTTGGAAAGCATGGCAAATCTTTACTTGGCAATTTTTGGCCACTCTTCCTTGCATAAGCACTCCAAATCATTCATATTGTGACTGCACAGCCCTCTTTAGGTCAACCCACAGATTTTCAGTTTTAATTGATTTAGGCCCGGGTTCTGGCTGGGCCATTCCAAAACTTTAATTTTCTTCTGGTGAAGTTACTCTTTTGTTGTATTTTGGATGTACGCTTGGGGTCATCATTGAGGTAAAATTTCTTTATAGCTTCAACTTTCTAGCAGACACCTGAAGATTTAGGCCAAAAACTGACTGGTATTTGGACCTGTTTATAAGTCCACCTTGACTAAAGCTTCAGTTCTAGCTGAAGAAAAAAAACCCAAAAGCATACTAGTGGAGCTGAACATTATTTGGGATTAATCAAAGTCACTTTAATTGATGGCAGGTGTGTACCCAAAAAGACTGAATGCTGTAATTAAAACAAAATGTACTTTAATGAAGTATTAGTTTCAGGGTATTTACACTTATGAAACTAACTGCAACTCATTTTTTCAGTATTTCCCCCCTAAAGATTTTTTTCAGTTGAATTATGGAGGTTATAGGTGAAATTAAAGGTGGAAAAAGTTTTGAAATTATTTATCATGGTCTCATTTTTTACATCAGAAAAACCTGGTATTTTAAAAGGGGTGTTTAGACTTTCCTGAGCCACTGCATGAACAATGGCAAGCCACTAGTACTGGGAGATGAGCATCAGGAAGGCCGTCGGGTATAAAATCTCAGCCAAATTATGAGGTGACACCTTGGGGAAAATACTAGGGAGCAGTCGAAAGTAACATAGGCCTGTTGAATCCCATAAATCCCAAACAGGAGCTTGACTCTAAGGAGTTTTTCATCTGTAGCTGCCAAAATTTCATTAGTTGTTCAGTGGACATTTGTGTCCAATTTAAAGACATTTTTGAGATGTTTTTATTTGACAAATGGATAACCCAAAAACATAATGGTCATTATTTAAATGTACATCCTCCTATGCCATTGCCACTGAAAATGTTGCATTCTGAATGGATCCAAATAGAGGTGGGAATCACCAGAGGCCCCATCTTCTTCTTCCTCTTCTTCTTCTTTTGGCAGCTCCCGTTAGGGGTTGCCACAGCGGATCATCTGCCTCCATCTCACCCTATCCCTTGCATCCTCTTCCCTCACACCAACCCTCTGCATGTCCTCCTTCACTACATCCATGAATCTTCTCTGTGGTCTTCCTCTTCTCCTCCTGCCTGGCAGCTCCATCCTCAACAGCCTTTTTCCGATGTGTCCACTATCCCTCCCTGAACATGTCCAAACCATCTCAGCCTTGCCTCTCTGACTTTGTCTCCAAACTTCTTGACCTGAGCTGTCCCTCTGATGTATTCATTTCTAATCCTGTCCATCCTGGTCACTCCCAGCGTATATCTCAACATCTTCAATTCTGCCACCTCCAGCTCCAGCTCCTGTCTTTTTGTCAGTGCCACCGTCTCCAAACCATACATCACAGCAGGTCTCACTACTGTCTTGTAAACCTTCGCTTTCACGCTTGCTGCTATCCTTCTGTCACAAAACACCTCTGACACTCATCTCCCACTCCACCCTTTCTGCACTCATTTGGTAACATGGTGAGTATTTAGGTAACATATATTGCAATATTTTGCACTTTGTACCTTTTTCAACTGTAAATTATGTCCCCAAAGGTGAACTTGGTGAATATCTGTTTCATCTAAAAAGATAAACTTCTCTCTTTCCCTCATTTTAGTCATTTGTATTACTGCTTCAGCAACTGAAGAATTTAGAGAGATAGATAGATAGATAGATAGATAGATAGATAGATAGATAGATAGATAGATAGATAGATAGATAGATAGATAGAATATCCCCCATGAGATTCTCCCATTCCACCACACCCCAAAGGTGATCTTCCAAGTTGAGATCTGAAGACTGTGGAGGCCATTTGTGTATGGTGAACTCATTGTCATGTTCAAGAAACCAGTTTGTGATTATGTGAGCTTTGTGGCATGGCTGGAAGCAGTCATCAGAGAATAGGTACAGTGGGGTCATAAAGCAATGGAGATGACCAACAATACTGAGGTAGGCTATGGCATTCAAACAATACTCAACTGGTTCTAAGAGGACCAAAGCCAAGAAAATATTCCCAACAGCATTACACCCCCACCAGAAGCCTAAACAACATGCATGAGGCAGGACAGACCTGTGCTTTCATGTTCTCTACATCAAATTCCAACCCTGCCATCCGAATTGTCACAGAAGAAATCCAGACTCATTAGCTAGGCAATGTTTCATCCAGTTATGGTGAGCCCTTGTGTATTTTAGCCTAAGTTTCCTGTTCTTATTTGACAGGAGTGGCTCCTGGAGTGGTCTTCTGTTGCTGTAGTGCTTGTGCTTTAAGGTATAAGTGACACTTTTTAACAAGTGGTTATTTGAGTTACTGTTGCCTTCCTATCAGCTCAAAAAGGTCAGGCCATTCTCTTTTGATCTCTGGCATCAACAAGTCATTTTTGCCCAGAGAACTGGTGCTCTCTGGATATTTTCTCCTTTTGTCCCCTTCGTTCTCTCTAAACCCTTGAGATGACTGTGTGGGACAACCACAGTAGATCAGCAGTTTCTGAAGTATTCTGACCAGCCAATCTAGCACCAACAACAATGCCAACAACAAGTTGCCTTGACCATGTCTACAGGCCTAACTGCACTGAGTTGCTGCCATGTGATTGGCTGATTAGATTTTCTGTGTTAAGAGCAGTTGAACGGATATACCTAATAAAGTGGCTGGGAGTTTATTTGTGTGTGTTTCTGTTGACCTGCCTCTTTAAACGACGAGTTTTTCACATTTCAGTGATTTATTCTTCACATCCCTGTGGGGTTAACTGCCCTCCTTGTTGAATCTTTAGCATCTCTGCTTTGATACCTGCTGTATTCAGAACCCGTGCTGTCAAAAGACTGCTGCACAGCTATTAGTGCTATCGTTTGAATTTCATGAAAAAAAGCACTTCTTTTCTTGCAGATGAGTGCTGTCAGCTGGAAAGTCAGTTTCCTTGTAACTATATGGCCAGTGAGCTAAAGCTGTCCTTTGATGCTTTTGATATTGTTTTCATCTTGTAGAACGGGCACAGTAATAAGAGGATCCTGCTTTGGTTGAGAGGCTGAGAAACAAAGACTTTTTCCAGTGTGCTAAGGCTTCTTATCAAACTTCCAGGACTCTGGCAAAGAGCAATTAATTTTCCCACAAGCCACTGTAAGCACTTTTGTTGCATTCGAAGACCCCTGACCACTCACTGTTCCACTGCTTCTATGCTTTTGACTACCTGTTACAGGGGATTACGATGCAAATTGTTGCCTTAATCTTTGTAGTAAAATATGCTTTCTTGGCCTGGAGCTAAGTAAGCGTACACTTTATTCAGCTGAAGCACAAGCGCTGTCGTCAATATGCAAAGCTCAGTCAAAACCCAAAATGACATTCCTATGTAATTCACGTGGAATCATGAAGTTTTAGAATGCGTCTGCACATTTTAAGTACAGTACACCACGAGAGCACAGTAAGCCTCACACACAGTAATCTGCCACTGCTGTTTAATCTGCATGCGTGCAGATTTACCAAATCATGACTGATGTCTTCATTGCATTTTTCCCTCTTAACCATCTCATACACACATTGAGATTCATCTCAATATAGTTTGACTGAAAGCTGCAGAGCTGATGTCTTCATAAGTTCTGAGTTTTCTGTGCCAAGTCAGCTCCATGGAGGAGTGGATGAATGTAAATCCATGCCTATAGATTATCCATTCTCTTCACACAAAAACTGCCTGGCTCAGTCTCCCATTCACCCTTTTTATACTCCTTCCCTCCGTATGGATTCCAGCGCTCAAATCATATTATGTGGAGACACCACGGTGGCTCCCTGGGCAAGACTGTACACTGTGGTGCTTGCATTTTTGTGGTTAAAAAAAGCCTGATAGCTGCACTTGTGTGCCCCGTTCATAAGCCATTTCCACCTCATCTCACAGTACAGAAGTTGTTTTAAAGTTCTGTATTATCCCTTTAGAGTGCACATTATTCAAGTTGCTTGAATATCTATGTTCTTTGTTAAAAGCTCATTATACTCAATGAATTGTGCATAATTTGTCTGCTGAAGGGTTTGTGGTACTGGGAGAAGTTGCATAGAGCAGACGCAAATTCAAATACATGTTAAAATGTGAAATACCTTCTTCTACAAGGTTACCATGTATGTGTATTAATGAGAAGGATGTACAGTAGTTGGACTGACAGTTACAAGGAATAGAGGTAGTGAAAGTGGATGAGTTTAAATCCCTGGGGTCAGCCATTTAAAGCAACGGACAGAGCACAAGAGAGGTGAAGAAGAGAGTGCAGGCAGGGTGGAGTGGGTGGAGATGGGTGTCAGGGGTGCTTTGTGACAGAAGGATAGCAGCAAGAGTGAAAGGGAAGATTTACAAGACAGTAGTGAGACCTGCTATGATGTATGGTTTGGAGACGGTGGCACTGACAAAAAGACAGGAAGTAGAGTTGGAGGATGGACAGGGTTAGAATGAGTACATCAGAGGGACAGCTCATATTGAGAAGTTTGGAGATAAAGTCAGAGAGGCAAGGCTGAGATGGTTTGGACATGTTCAGAGGAGGGATAGTGGATATATTGGACAAAGGCTGTTGAAGATGGAGCTGCCAGGCAGGAGGAGAAGAGGAAGACCACAGAGAAGATTCATGGATGTAGTGAAGGAGGACATGCAGAGGGCTGGTGTAAGAAAAGAGGACGCAAGGGCTAGGGTGAGATGGAGGCAGATGGTCCGCTGTGGTGACCCCTACCAAGAGCAGCCAGGAGAAGCAGATACTGAAAATTAAATGATGCACTTTTTAAATCATACATAACATGAATTAATTAAAACATATTCCATTTTTCTCATCATTTAGGACAACCTGTATACCTATGGCATGAACACACCTGTGGGTTCTACAGGCATCACTGTTTTATGCTTTGACATCTGTTTGGGATGAGGTCATAATAAAAGATTTTAATTTTTTAGAAATGTGTTTATTATTATTGATTTTTTTTTTTAAATTTTATTTTTTATTGTATTTAATTTCTAGATTTTTGGAGTCCACAATGATGAAAGAGGGCTGTTACACTCATTTCAGACTTCATATAATTGTTGTTGGTCCCCTCCAAATGTACTCGGACAGTGAGGCCAATAAATGTGCTTTTGAGTTGGAATGAACATTTATGAGAGAAATGAAAAGATAAATATGATAGGAGAGAGCGGAGTTTCAGCTTTTATTACCTAGCATTTACATAGGACATAACACATTTTGTATCAAACTACCGAGTTTTGAAGCAAGCTAAAGTACTGTGACAGAATGTTTTCAACTCTGTAAAAGTCAAAAATAATTAATATTTGGTTACATATACCTTGCCCATAATTACTGTATCAAGCCTGCAGCCTACAGACTCCACCAGGTTTCTTGATTGGTTCTGACTTTCCACACTTTTACCAGTGTTTTGTATGGTTTCGCTTCAGGAGGTGAAATATGTGCTAAATTGGGTTAAGAGCTGGTGATTGACTTGTCAGTCCAAAACTTTCCATTTTCCCCCTGATAAAGTCTTTTCTTGGGGGTAGCAGTGAGTTTCGGATCATTGTATTCCTGTATCAGCAAAATGAGTGAGCCAGAAGCAGCCATGTGAGCCCAAGTTGTGACGCAACCGCCACTGCCTTCAACTGAATGTCAGCAATAGCAAGGAGCCAGTGGTGGACTATAGCAAGAGACAGCAGATTTAGCAGTCCTACATCCCCCTCAACATCAGCAGGACAGCAGTGGCGAGGGTGAGCAGCTTTAAATACAGCACCTTGGTCTGAGGATCTGAAATGGCCTGTCCACGTTCAAGAATGGCCTGTCCACGTTCAGAATTAAAAAGGCAAGACAGGATCTATACCACCTAAGACAGCTGAGGATGATTAGTGTATCTCCATTGATCCTGAGGACTTTTTACTCTGGTGCTATGGACAGTGTCTTGACACAGAACATCACCTCCTGGTTTGGTAACAGCTGTGTTCAGGACATTAGAGATCTACAGAGAGTGATCTGGGCAGCAGAATCAGAATCAGAATACTTTATTAATCCCCGGGGTGAAATTACTTCAACACTACAAGATCAGCTGCACCATATCTAAAGGACATTTACACTGGGAGATGAAGGTCCAGCGAAAGCAGGATCATCAGAGACTCATCTCACCCCAGTAACTGCCTGTTTCAACTCCTTAGGTCACCCAAATACTACAGAAAAATTATGGCCAGAACAGAAACTCCGGAGGAACTTTTGTCTTCAGGCCATAAGAATTCTTAACCAGAACATGCCACCACAACTTTAAATGTTCATAATAATCAGACTGAACTCTTAGTAATTTATCTTGCCACCTGCCTTTATGACATGCATGTCTTTATTACACCCCCAAAATCAGCTCATAGCATACTGCACTTTAAATTTGGACAGAAAAATGTATTCTATTCGCGCACGCTATACAGATATCAGTTATAATAGTCATGTTTATATTTTGTTTAGATTTTTTTGTCTACATATTTATTTATTTATTTCTATATATTCCGTACCTTTAGATTAGCCCATTTCATGTGTTTCTCTAACTTACATAATTTGCTAACTTTTGCACAGTCACAAGACAAAATCTGAGTAGATTTCACTGCATGTCCTTGTATAATTATGTACGTGACAAATTAAGAATACTGTACCCTTTGCTTCACAGATGAGTTTTGTGAGCTGATCCCTTCATCCTCCATGTTTTGGTCCTTCTACCATTTTGTTAATGTCAATTTGACTTCCTGATGTTTACTGCTGATGAGTGGTTTGGATATTGCAGAATGGCCTCTCTATTGTTGTCCTCCAAGTCTCCTTTGGACATTGAACTGTGACCTGTTCTTTGATATCTGCTCATGACACTACAGACTGTTGTTTAGGCGGTTTTTTTCTTTACAGCCCTCACCGTTCATCTCCCATGAGCTGTTGTTATTTTCCTTGGATGACCAGGTCGATATTTGTGGTGCTTTCCTTTACTTCTTCTTCAGAACCTTCCAAATTGTGGTACTGTCTATACCCCACATTTTTGAAATACTTCAAGTGGATTTTCCCCCTTTTCTCAGCTTCAGAATGAGAGGATTTTTACCCATAAACAGCTCTCTGGTCTTCATGTTGGTCTATCCTTCTTAACTACAAATGCAGGCTTCAAGGGTAAAATCCAAAGCTTAAACTGAAAGGAGATATCCAGTGCTATTTAATGTGAAAATAAATAAATAGCCTTGCTGTCCCAATACATTTGGAAGGGATAGCTTTGCATAATTCACAATTGCAAATATTTCTTATATATTTCCTACTGGGCTGAAAGAAGCCCTTTGAGCTCCCTTTCCCCTCCCCTTTAAGCCAGCTTTCTTCTGATTGACTACCCCTTGCAAACAAAGATTTTAACAGCACACAGGTGGGGTTTATGTGCTCAAAAACCCCAGCTGTGTGTCAGAAATGGACATTACGCAGAAGAGCTGAAATAACTCTGTGAAAGGGTTAGGGGAGTCTGAAGCCTGAGTTTTTGGCTCCTGGGGATTATTTGTACATATGCTGACCTTGAAATTCAAAGTTTATGCCCTGTTTAATATGTTGTGGTTCATGTTATATCACTGCATCTGCTGTTTTCACTTACAAACAAACAAATACAGACAAATATTAGATGAAGATAGACAAACATTATGAAGCTGTGTACCTCACTTGAACTCAAGCACGCCATATAAAGCCCTATGGATTTAGGCTGGCATGTCTATTACTATATGAATATTCATGACAGCCAGTTCTGGATTTTTTAAATGATAAATCTTTTTACTTGGTATATTATTTTTAGTTAATGTTATCATCCTCAGCTGCCTCACATAACCCAATAAATGCTTCCATCTTCAAGTTGAGAGACTGAGAGTGGGAATAAAGTATACAGTAAAGTGTTGGGGTCTGAGTAGACTAGCCTTTAAGAAAATTTCTATCAGGAGGTATTTGATGTGGAGTTCAGTATTGCTTCTCACTGTAAGATAAAACTACAAAAGATCACAAGGCTACAAGACCAAGGCACAGATACATACAAACATGCCCCACTCTCATCTGATAGAAATGCTCTTTCTATCAGATGATAGATGAATGTAAATTCCTGCGTTCAGATTACACTGTGCTTTCTCCTCAATGGGAAATGCAGACTGTCACACCAGCCTTTCATTCCATCCAAACAGTACAGTGAAATCCATTATCCGTGGCAGCCAGGGAGATTGGGGGAGTGCGGTGTGTTGTGTGTGCGCGTGGGTGGGGGGGGATACTTTCAGTCGACAAGGCACACATTTTCTTTTCAATCTCCTGTCTTCACCGAGAACAGTTCTGTCACTCATTCCCATCATAATCCGCTGGTTTCTATGTTTTCTGTCAAGACTGAGACAGATGCTAAACACAGGAGACCAACATGAATCTCATCCTGTTTATTTGTCTATTTTTTGCTACCAGCTTTCCTTTAGTAGCCAACAATATTCCTAAATACAGGCTTATCCTAAATTTTGAACCTGTGCATTCAGATTTTTGAATTAGCCTCTCAAAAAAAAAAAAAGCCAGAATTAGAAGAATAGATCCTCCCTGAAATCTCTAAATCGTAGAAAGTGACAGTTGTGTGCCTTTCTGTCTCCTTAGATGCTGCTAAAGTTATATATAACTAATATTAACTGACAGTACCACACCAAAAGTAAAACTGCACATATAGAATTTTGTGCATGTGTGTGTTAGATGAAAAATAGAATGAGCTGTAATGAATCGAGAGCTTGTGAGATCCAGAAGAAAGCTTAATTCCAAATGCCACTGAAACTTAAACAGCAAATACAGCATTGCTACAGAGTCTTCTCACAGAGGTAGGTCTTGATTTGTGTATTTATCTTGATTTATAAGCGTAAATAAGGGTGCTATTTTTTTCTCTAATTCTAATATTGCAGTAGCAGGCTAAACATCATGGCTCACTATAAGAAGTGAGCCCAGTCTGCCAAATGATATTTAAGACAAAGAATACCACCAACCATCCCACAACCTGTGTCGCAAAATTGCACTTTAGTAAAAATCAGAAGGCCAAATTGGAATTGCAAAAAATATATATATACAGATGAGCAACAATGGTTTTGGAGCAAAGTTTCATGGGCTGATGAGACAAAGATGAACATTAACTAAAGTGAAAATAAGGGATCTGCTCATGATCCTAAATATACAGGCTCATCTGTGGAGCATGGTGGAGGTTGTGTCATAGCTTGGGCTTGCATGGCTAGGTCTGGAACAGGCACAGTCATTTTTATTGACGATATAAGAATTACTCTGGTTTCCCATTCACTACAGAAATAAAGATTTTATTATTATTATTATTATTATTATTAGTGATTTTGTTGATTACTTTAAAAAAAAACTGTATGAATGGCTTTACGCAGAACTCCTAACACCCTACACCACTCCCGGATCTCTCACATCTCAGAATCAATTATTGTCTCAGGTGTTCACTTTTTAGTGCCAACACTGTGGAAAAAAAAAAAAAAACCTACCTCTCACTATTAGATCAGCACAAACAGTTTAAGAAAAATGAAATCTCACCTGTATAGACTAGATTTTGGATGTCTTTTACATTTTTATTTTTGTCTTCATTGTCTCTTCATTATTGTCTATTTTTTGCAATTGTTTTTTTTTTTTCATTCATTTATATAAATCATGTATTGTAAAATGTTTTAATGCTGCTAATGGGATCTCTGTGAAGCACCTTGTAACCCTGGTTGAGAAAGGTGTTCTAGAAATTGAGTCTATTTTTTTCATTAGTAATAAAATAACTCATGTTAGCAGTAGCAGGATGAACGTAGAAATCTGCAGAAACATTTTCTCTGCCAAAACAACATCGACACAAATCAGCCAGATATGGAAAATTTGGAAAGGGCCCCAGAAAGGAGGTTACCCTATGTTCTGTGCTCAAACAAGTGTGCATAGAGGCACAGAAAGTTTGGTGTAACAGTAATTCATATCATTCTAGGCATGTGAATAGTATTCATGCATTTCTTTTCACAAGATTAGCAACACCTGTGGCCATTTAGCAGTGCATGTATTCTGAAATAAATTATGAGATAAATTCTGATAACTGCTGGGTTTCTATAGATGTGCAGAACTTTATATTGCTGTGAAAATATGTCAACCATGATTGAACGCATTACCCATCCATCCATGCATCTATGAATCCATCCATATGCATGCAATGCTTGTTTTTTTGTGTAGGTCCATTTCATAAAATCAGGTTGTAACGGAAAACATAAATGAATAAAAATAGGAAAAGTACCACGGGGAGGTGATGAATACTTTTGCAAGCCACTGTAGTTTTGGGACAGATAAAAAAAACACGCAAATCTAAGAAAATGATGCAAGTCTCAGAATAATCCTGCATGTCCCAATATAGCAAGAAAACAGAAACCTGGACCCTGACCTTCACATTTCAGGAAAAAAAAATAAAATAAAATGTCCACCTTCACTATCCAGTTATGTACCTTCAGCTGCTCTGTATTTTCCCCAAGGGGTCACCACAGTGGATAAATCCACAGTGCTAAATATTTAGGCTATTAAGCCTCTATAAAACAAATGAAAAGGTAGGTTAGATAATCTAGAACAATAAAAATAAAAACAAAGATGTCATATAAAACAATATAGCAGGTACAGTGCAATATAATTAAAGGCAAGTTTTATTCATTGTTTTAAATTTATTATAGCTTATAAAAAATCTCCTCAGTCTGTCCGATAATTTGAGTTCTGCAATTCCAACATAAAGACATCAGGAAGATCAGACCTGAATGACTTGGGCCTTCTTTTAATCTTGTGTAAATTCTGAGCAGTGTTGCCAGCTTGATGACTTTCTCACTAAATCTGATGACTTTCCAAATCCTTTTAAGTGACTTTTTTTTGGGTCAGAAGTGACTAATAGAAAATCTACTGACTTTTTCTGGTGTTGATGGAGACTTTTTAGGTGTTTTGGAGGCTTCTGGTGTTTTGGAGACTCTGACATGGAGTTACTGTCCTCAACGAGCAGCGGGTGTTGCCGTGAGCCCCTCCCACTTATGAAAGCACTCAGTCTCACAGTAGCTTCGCCCAGTCAGAGCAAAGACCCACACCCCTTGGCGTCCACGCTGGAAATTAATTGCACATGCACAAAGCCGCTATGGCTCCCACTCTGGCTTAGGGCCAACGAATGCTAGCGTGCTGACGGCATTCACAACTTGAAGCCCATTCATACCACTCCCCTTAAACGCACCACATACAAAATTATTCGGCAGCTGTGTATTAGAAACACGTTCAGTACGACTGGATCACGTCAAATACGTCTACAAACATCAATATCCATTGGAGGTATGTTTGATATATGTTACACATATGTTGAAAATGTTACTTATAGGTTATTAATACGTTTTGGGTATGCTAGACATTATTGCCACGTATTTTGACATATGGGTAACGTGAGTCTCCGTATGCATTAAGTACCTGCAACATATGGTCCTTGTATGTGGGACATGTGAGCCATACGCTGGCAAACATCGGAGATTTTGTGCATGCTCAAAATTTTGCCTCAACCTTGCCGTACTACCACGCATACCCGTGTGCTTCAGCATGCTCAACTTAACTTAATTAATGGAAAACTTCCCTAGAACTTAATTGACGTTTGCCGGCGTATTTACATTTTTTTTCCTACATTGGTATACAATTGTTAAATCGTCAAGGTGTGACAGGGGCTTTACAGAGCGGGATGTAAATATAAATATTTCTTCACTGGCACAAAACAAACCAAGAATCAACAAACTAAATTTCATTTGTAGTACTAAACATGTTTAGGCTGTTTTCCACTCACTTTTTGTCTCTCCCGCGACGTCACTCCTATCCCCTACCGTGTCTGTTACTATTCTGTGCAAATGGCCGATTATGCAAATTAGGCAACAACATTGTTTTCCGACTTCTAGCGACTTTTAGGACAGCCAATAGCCACTTTTTTATTTTTACTGAAGAACTGACAACACTGATTCTGAGGCACTGCTGGGTTTACAGTTCTTCCAGGCTGAGCAGCTTGCACAGCGCCCTCTCTACACCCTTGGTGGTGTAGTGACTCTGCTAGGACTAGTTAATTAAGGCAAAAACCATAATCTTTATTTTAATCAATAATTGTAGTCTTGATCATTTAAAACTGAATTTACTGATCAGTAACTTAACATAATCAGCCAACATAAGCAATCTTCAATTTTAAATACTGGAATTTTTTATTATGGGGGACATCCTTGAGCCTTAAGAATATGATGGGAGGGACAGTTCTGTCTGGTAGGGAGTTAGGCCCAGACTAACAGGTGTTTCTGATCATGTATAGCCTGTCTCACAAGGGCAACAAGGCCCAAGAATCGGTGGACTTGCATGCCTCAGGAAACATGCATTATAGCCACAAGAAAATCACTGGAGAGCTGAGGGAGTCTCTCATTTGTTGGTTTTATGACACTTTCACACACACACAGTCATATTCCATTGTGGGGGTTAATGTGTGTGTGTCAGAGGTACATCTATTTTGGAAAAGTACTCAGAGAGGTGGGTTTAGAGCAAATTTCGAACAGGGTGTCGTCATTGGTAACTGGATTAAGGAGAAGCAATCTGACCCAGAGACTGGGACCAGCTTCTCCTCCAATTAAAAAGGGAGGTTTAAGTTTAAACCATAACTTCTCCTCAGGTTTAGACCAATCAGCACCAGCACGGAAATCTGTATGAAATTATAAAATGTCTGTACACAATGCTTTTGGCATCCATTCCAAACAGAGTGGATCCTCATCTGGCCAATGAATAAAGTTGAACGTCCACTAAACCTTCTGAAAATGAGAGAAGTAGTTTGTCTTTTGTAGCGTTCATCTGTTGATGGACCCAGTGGGGGTAGTTAGTGATTCATAATCATGTGAACATGTGGCCTGGAGGAGCCAGGGAATAAACCACCGACCTCCTGGATAGTAGACCCGCGCTACCTCCTGGCACACTGGGGTGACTATCTCATCCGTAGGCATTTACATGTGAAGAAGAAAGTTTTCACAGGACTCTATAAAGTCTTGAAAAAACTAAGTGCACCCCACAGTTCAGGAGCTTGTCAAACCACATTTAGCAGCAATAACTTGAAGAAACCTGAAGTCACTTTCTCACATCATTGTGCAGGAATTTTAGCCCACTCTTCTTTAAAATCTTGCTTCAGTTCATTGAGATTTGCTGGCATTCTTTTCTGCACATCTCTTTCAAGGCCCCACCACAGCACTTCAATTCGACTGAAGTCTGGTCTTTGACCGAGGTGGCCCAGGCATCTGACCATGATGCCTCCTGGGTGCCTCTTAGTCGAGGTGCCCTAGACAAATCCCGCCGGGAGGAGGCCGTGGGGCAGACCCAGGACATGCCGGAGAGATCACACACCCCCACCGGCCCCGGAACGCCCCACTGCCCCATTGTAGTGCTGGAAGAGGCACATGATCTGGCCACCACAGACCCATAAACAGTACATATGTGTCAAAATGCATAACGGGTCCCCTGTAGCATGTCTGTGTGTTGAACCTTGTGCTGCAGTGGTTTTTACATGCTAATCATGGAACTGCCACTGTCTCTTTCTTTTTCTACAAAAGTGGAGACTGGAGACTAGCATGTAAAATTGGCAGCACATTAATGCTGTCAAGTGCACGTCTGAGAGGGCAATAGAATTCACAGCCACTTTGAAAGTAAAATGAGATGTGAGTAAATGAGGGAGGTTGCGGAGAGGATTTTCATAGACGAATGAAGAAAGACAGAAAAGGGTAATGGAGCAGAGAAAGAAGTTTAAACAAAAACTTTTAATTCTTCTTTGATAACTCGTGTTTTCTTTCAGGTGCTGCCATTTTTATGTCGGGGATTTCGAATGTGCATGTACTGTATGTAGTCAGACGTGTCAGAGCACCTGTGTCCATGTTCTGCTTTGTGTGTGTGTGTGTGTGTGTGTGTGTGTGTGTGTGTGCAGGCGTGCATGATCCATGTTAGCTGTCCTCCCTGGCTATAATGGGCCAAGTCGGCGACCTGCTGGCAGCCTGACGTTTGACAGAAAACAATGCATATTCATCTCGCTCCCTCACACACACACACACACACTTGGCGGCGCCCCGCAGCTCTGCTGCCACCAAGCCGTATGGACAATTAGTCAAGGCCACAGCCTTCACCTTTAAAGTGTTCTGTCTTTTTCTTTGCCCTCCTTTCAAAGTTACCCCCTCTTTTTCCCCTCTTGCATCTTATCCTCAGTCTGTTTCCTCTCCATTTTAATGTTCAATTTTCCCTTCCTCCTGGACTAATCTGCTTGTCTTTCTGTCAACATTTCATATTATCATCGTGTGCTTCTTTTCTACTTTGATTTTCTCTCTCCTGTCTGCGCCCGCTTGTCGGCTTTTCATCTTTTATTCCTCAGGTTTTTCCTCTCTCTTTTTGACAAGATTGCTTTTCCGGGACAATACATGCATAAAGTAATTGCTTAAATTTGTAAAGTCCTCTGCAGCTACTGTTTTTCCTTTTGCAGAAAATTTTGAACAAGAAGCTAGAGCTGTTCCCGGTGCAGAGTCAGAGTCATCAGATGGCAGATTTGAAATTACAGACATGCTTCAGCAATGATTATTGAGCGCCTCTTTGTAAATCTAATTTGGACTTATATGAAAACTGCTGCTGCCCTGCTCTTTTTTACTCTCATCCATCTTCTGAACTTTGTCTCCCTTTGTGATGGGGATTTTTAGATAAGGTCTCTCCTTTTTATTGGTAATATCCCAAAGGGTCACGCCTAGGGACTCTGGCCGCACAGCTAGCGTCTGGAGGCTGTCTATTTCAGTGGCCTTGAAGTCTTTCATTTGTATTCACTTTTCATATGGTTACTTGTGTCTGTAGCCACATGAAGGTCAAAAAGAAAAAAAAAATCAGGAGTTACACTAAAATTGGACAAAAATATTGGGCCACTCCTCTTAATCACTGAGGTCAAGTGTTTCATTCAGTCCCATTGCCACAGGTATAAAAAAAATCAAGCAGCCAGCCATGCAGTCTGCCATTACAAAGATTTGTGAACGAATGGGTCGTTCTCAAGAGCTCCACGAATTCAAATGTGGGGCTGTAATAGGATACCAACATTTTAACTAGTCAGTTCGTGACATTTCTTTCCTCTTCGATATTCCACGATCAACTGTAAGTAGTATTACGACAAAGTGGAAGAATTTAGGAACCACAGCAACTCAGGAACTGAGTGACAGAACTTGTAAAGTTACAGAGCGGGGTTGCCGAGTGCTGAGGCCAACACGCTGATGACTCAATCACTGCAGAGTTCCAAACCTCCTCTGGTATTACTATCAGCTAAAAGAACGTGTGTCGGGAGCTAGGGTCGGGCCCATTGCTCCACAGTTCAATCATCCTATCCCCAGTCGTCCTATTTGATATTGCCAATAACTGATGGCATTGCCTCTAGGCGAAGAGAGTAACGTGCACCTATTAGGGTAGCAGCCATCCACTCTCCATAAGGCATAATGAGGGGCCCAAACACAAAAAACTCAACAGTGAAGGTAAGAGAGAAACACCCACACCAGGAGATTATTTCTCAGTTCCAGAGTGAATTGTCCTCCACTCTTCATCGTGTACCTGTTGCACACAGCCAGGTTTTCACTGACAAAAACTCCAGATGGGCAAAAAAGTTACAGAGATGAGATAAAGAGCGTTATGCTCTTATTTAAAAGAGCATAACGCTCTTTTAAATAAGAGCGTTATGTCAGTAATGTCCTCCTCTTGTTTTCTGTGATTTGATGCTGACCATGGCTCAGTGTAGGCGATCCACAGTGATACACGTTAACACTGAAGGATGCTGAAATCTGAGCATGAACTGTAACAGACACATCTGTGTTTCAGGTGTGTGTTATGTGTGGAAGTGCAATATGAAACTCGAGGGAGGCAGTTTCCATTCATCATGAATCTCATAATAATGATAAGATTAATTTAACGGATCAGTGGAGAAATGAGCTAAAAACCACCTTGATTGACAAGCTGTTACCATCACTCTGATTATCCCAGATTACTGAAGTCATCGTCCATGGCATGGGGTGTCATGGCCGAGCAGCTGCATGCAAGCCTTACATCACTGAGCACATTGCCAAGTGTTGGATGGAGTGGTGTAGAGCATGCCACCACTAGTCTTTGGAGCAGTGGAAACATGGTCTGTGGAGAGACAAATCACATTTTTTATCTGGCAGTTGAAGGATGACTCTGGATTCAGCAAATGCCTGCCAGACTGCCCAGCTGTAAAGTTTGGCAGAGGAGGGATAATGTTATAAAGTTGCGTTTCTGGGGTTGGCCTGGGCCCCTTAGTTCCACTCAAGCAAAATCTACATGCTTCAGCTTTCCGAGACATTTTGGACAATTCTATGCTTCCAACTTTGCGGGAACAGTTTGGAGATGGCCCTTTTCTGTTCAAGCATGACCGTGTCCCAGCGCACAAAGGAATGGTTGGATGAGTTTTGCATGGAAGAACATAACTAGAACTGACCTCAACCTCATCGAACACCTTCTGGATGAACAAGAAAGGAGACTGCAAGCCAGATCCTCTCGTTTATCATCAGTGCCTGACCTCATAAATGCTCCTCCCGAGGAATGGGCAAAAATTCCCACAGACACACTCCAAAATCTTGTAGAAAGCCTTCCCAGAAGAGTGTGGAATAGTAATACCTAAGGATTTATTATGTCATGCCATAAAAATTCTGTAGATGAAACATGTAGCTGACCCAATGCTTCTCTGAATAAAAGGATGAACAGAATTCTTGAAGTATAAAAAATGCTCCCCATGGAAGGACAGCAGAATTTGGGTAATAGTACAGCTTGTAAAGATGTTTTTCTGCCCCGATTCTCTTTGGTAAGTAAGCCACCATAAATGATTCCACAACTTATATCTGAGAGCTGTGGTAATGAGAGCTCTGCTCTCTGCAGTCAGAAAGCATGATCTCATCAAAACAGTTTGGATCATACATTTCCACATAAAAATGATTTGAAAACTGCTTAGCTAACTTAAAACTATCCTACCAGGGGCTGTGAGAATAACTCAGGTCTGCTTCCTTCCTTTTTATGCGCATGATGTTCATTTACATCTCCACAAAGTTTCCCCAACAGTGCAAGCAAAGTTTCAGCGCTCGCTTGAGGTGCAAACAAATTTGCTTCTAAAGAAGTTATTAGCTTTAGAGACACCTTTGACATTATTTTCCCTGCACCTGAACTTGAATGGATTAGAGCCTGTCTGGCTCCTTTATGATTCTGTAACTGGGTCCTATATTTTGAGGATATGGAAAAAGATTTCTCATTAAGTCAAAGGAAAATTCATGTTTGAGGGGTTTTTTTTTTCGTTGTTTTTTTCTGTCATCTTATCAGCTACAATATGATAACACTGTTTAGCGAAAGAATCAGTTTAGATTTGAGGACATAGTGACATTATTTCTGAATCTTTTAGGTCAAGAAACCCCAAAGCGGTCTATAGTTTATGCAGATTATATCTAAACCACCATCTGTGGAGGAAAACAAACTGATAATCCACAAATACCCAGGTAATTTTTATGTCTTAGTTTTTAGTTTCAGTTTATAGCATGGGTAATAATTTTACAGTTTGCCTTTGATTATTTCCTCAGTTGATTTCCCTTTAACCCTAGAGCCTCTGTGGGATAGTTTGCCCTTGATTGTCAAAGAAGTTGATAGATAGGCAGACTCAGCAGACATGAGTTTGCAGAGGTGAGGACTTTACAGTGCCCCACGTGACATGTCAAACTTGGCCAAAACATAACAGAAAAAAAACAACTTCCACAAATTAACTCATGATAACTGAAAACTTAGCTGATGGACAGATGACAATGTTTTGGCACACAGAGGAATTCATGTTTGACTGAATGACTGCGAGGCACCCAGGTTTTGTGACTGCAAAACAAGCAAACATCAACAAGCCATAAGTGTTCAGGCTTTTTTCTGATTGTGCTGTCATGAACTCTAACATTGAACATACTAACTGAGGCCGGTAGAATCTGAGATGTACCTCTTGTGTTTTGTTACACTTTCTCTGAGCAATGCACAGTCTGACCTTCGGGTGACTCTACTGCGATGTCCACTCCTGGGAAGATTGTGGCATATACCTGACAGCTTAAGACAGCAAACTACTAAAACTTCTGTGTTTATAGAGGTGGCCACACTGGCTGATGATCAGTTAATCATGTGCATCTGATTAGCAACACCTGGCTGCTTCTTCCCCCCTGGATTCCAATGGAAGCACTATGGGTGGACTTAGTTTTTCACATGATTGTATATAGGCAGTTGAACACTTTCTTTTTCACACAACTATGCAAAATGTAGCATTTAGAGTAGAATGTAGTTTTAAATTTTGCAGTTGACCACAGTGCTATGATAGACTGGCTACCTGTCCAAGGTACACCTTGTCCTAGAGCAGGGGTCGGCAACCCGCGGCTCCGGAGCCGCAAGTGGCTCTTTCATCCCTCTGCTGCGGCTCTCTGTAGATTTGGAAAATAAATAATAAATATTTAATTTAAATTTATTTTATTTTAGTTAGTTTTTTAAAAATTTAATTCTAACTTCCAAGATTATGGTGCTCTTGTAACATTAAAATAAACCTTGTTTAATTTTTTTTGTCGCTCAATATATGTATCATAACTGCCGACTTGCGAAACCCGCCTACGTGAAATTGAAAATTCCATTCATTTCAGATCAAGCTTTTCAACCCCAGGTAGGCAAACATGGATAAATGCAAGAAAAGAAAGGTTTCCGAAGAAAACAGAACATTTAATGAGATGTGGACAGATTCATTTGCTTTTAC
>VUQH01024090.1:0-18882 GCA_015106775.1 Etroplus canarensis
GCCCCAAGTGGAGGAGTTTAAGTATCTCGGGGTCTTATTCACGAGTGAGGGGAGGATGAAGCGGGAGACGGACAGACGGACTGGGGCAGCGTCCTGCAGTGATGCGGACGTTGTACCAGACACTATGTCTCTCAGCTGGCCCGGGAGTGACTTGGTGTCCCTCCTGAACTGCTGGAGAAGGTAGCTGGGGAGAGGAAAGTGTGGGCTTCTCTGCTCGAACTGCTGCCCCTGCGACCCGGACCCCCCGAAAGTGGTAGATAAGGAGACGATGAGAATTGAAGACGTATCACAGCGCCACTTGTGCCATTGAAAAGTGATGTTTGATTTTGTGCCTTTTTGTATAGATGTTCCTGGGACACTTAGAACTTAACTGCATTATTGAAAATATTTTATTTAGCTGTAGATGCTGTCCTTTGCAAATAGTGCACAGTATACATTTATTATCATTTTTTTGTACAGTTTATAAAAATGAGTGTATCTCAAGTTGTATCTTAAGTTGTTAACACACTCATAACAAATTTTCTGTGTTTTGAAAGGATTTTGAGCATTTTTTTTCCTCACTTACAATTTTGAGGGATACAGCTGTGGTATTTCTGTATCTAGAAAAAAAAGCGTATGTGTTAAAAAAAAAGATTTTCAATTTCATTGTGGTTTACAGCATTTTTTGGCAATTTATTTAGTAACTATGGAGTTATTACATATACATTCTTAAAATATGAGATCTAAAGGTGCTGATTTAAAGCAAGTTGAAATTCTTCAAAAACAGCACAACATCATGTAAAAATGTAAAGATAAGTTCTGCTGGACTTGTTCTATTGTAGGTCATAAAGGGTTAAAGTAATGAAACATGTTAGCATAATGAGTCACTGTATCATGAGGCCAATGAGTCTCTTTCCCAAAATGTCACAAAAATACAGTTTTCTGAATTTTTCTGAACACAAAGCAAAAACACAAAACTTTCAAAAAGTATTACTTTTTGTACTGGTGATTTTTTTTCTTGCCTTTGGCTACAACCTCTTTGTGTGTGTGTGTAGGTGTGTGTGTGTGTGTGTGTCTGTGTGTGTGTGTGTGTGTGTGTGTGTGTGTGAGCGTGTGTCCTCAAAAATATCAGACAAATATGTAAGAGAAGAGGCTTTGAGGCCATTACATGATACGTACAAAAAAGAAAGGCAGTCAACCAGTTTGAGTCAGGACACATGGCTGCATGTGAAAGTCTCCCTGATTGCAATTTTAATCTGCTTTTGGTGCTATTTATGCAAATCCAGCATCCTCACCCATTTGTTTTGCAAGCAGAATGCTCCGTGTTTTTGTTTTGACTCAACTGTAGGAACCAACGAGTTACAGCAAGGACCTTCACAGTCACGCAAATGCTTATAGTTATTCTGGCTGATTACACATCTACTGGGGCTGAACGTGGGCAGTGTTATGCTGGCAGTTATGCATGGTCACTAAATTCAGCATTGTCAAATTTTTCATTCTTCTTAGCCTTTCATTCTCCTCCTTATTAAACTACATCATTAACTCATGTCACAAAGCTGCATCCATTCATCAAACTGGATTTCAGGCAGGAAATGTGACACCAGAACCAAAAGGTCTACGGCCTAAGAGCAGCTTTACCCCAAGATGATTTTGGATGTGAATGTGTAACATGACATGAAAAGTGACGCGCTTAAGTAACCAATTCTGGATGGAGATTGTGTTCTGCCCAAAGGAACTAATTCTGTGACTAAATTGGTGTCCCACAATACTACATTATTAAACACTAGAGCAGAACCCGTCAGCAAAACCTCAGCTTCTGCTTTGCATATCTTGCTGACTTTAGTTTCATTCTTGTTTTTACACACAAGCCCATTACCAACACTTGGCTGGACACAACACGTGCAACTTAACTTTTACACCCTTGTTATTTTGCTAGTACACAATTGTGAGGATAGACATCTGTTGTTTGTGGGATAAAATACAGAAATTTTCCACTTCATTGGACTAAAACCTCCCTCCAGAAATGGCCCGGGCCATGCTAAGGGTGAATCAGTGCCGCGCAGGACGTTCAGCACGAGGAGTTTTAAGTATCCAAATAAAAATAATGTGCCTGACACAAAAAAATCACAACAGATCTATTGCTGCCAGAGAAAAGTGTGACCAATTTCTCAGAGTGAACGAAATGCTAGATGCTCACTTGTTTCCCTCACCAAAGTCAATATGCAGTAAAGCACATTTTAGGAAAAAAAATCATCTGTTCATTATAATGTATGGCTGTTACTTTGCAGCGCTCATTTCCAAAGCTATTTAGGTCTGTTGCTGTTAATTGATAATTCTGCAGCCAATTTGGAGCGACTGACTTTGGTAGTTAATTTTAAAAGTAATTTCAAAGTGTTGCTTTTAGCTGTTCATCTTGGAAGCAATTTGGGGCCAGAGATGGTAGAGAGTCTATTTAGTGACGCTGATGATTAATTGAGTAGAACAGAGGAGGCAGAAGTGAGACTGTATCAGAGACTTTTTTTTTTTTTCAGCAACTAAAACATAAAACCCAACATATTAGCAGAAAAGTGAAACTCGCCACACATCACACAGTGCTGCATACAGAATGTGGGCGGTGACCTCATGAACATCAACTGGAAACTCAACATGTTTATCAAATGTATTTGTATGGTCTTTAATCACACTTTCAGTCTCAAACGCCCACATTTCAGCACTGAAACGACATATCCAGTTTCTTTCCAAAATAAGACACATCTACATATATATATTTATATGTGGTGGTTAAATATAAATATTATGATTCATATGCAAGAAACTCTCTTTATCGGATAAAAGTTTGGTTTTAAAAGTCTGGAAGTCAATTATACTCAAATATAAAGCAGTACTGTGCATAAGCATGATGTGGAAATGCAAATCCTCCAGTCCACTGAGAATAAGCATTTCCATATGAAAAATACATCATACCCAGATTTAAAACTTTTGGTGCATTAAGGAGGGGAATGATTTTCTTTGTCATATCATTCAACATCATGAAATTGGCAACACTAGAAAAAGCATAACTATTCCAAGTAAGAGGACTGTTTCCTATTCTACTACATTATTGCACCACATTTTTTTAAATTCTTGGACTCTAGAGTACTGTTTTGGCACATACCCTAAGTTCACACTCTGTCTGACACTACCCATTTCAGCTTCAGCACCTTTAAACCAACTTTCTTCACAAAAGGGTGGGTGGAGTATCCAAGAGTAGAAAAAATAGTCTGAAACTAACCATCTAGTGTAGTCTGAAGCCTGAGCTTTCTGGCTCATTTGTACGCACGGTCACCTTGTTATTTGGAATGTGGACGATGTTTAATACGAACATCCACCTTTGGATCAGGAGATATATGACAGAAAAAAGGGAAAGCATTAGGTGTATGTGTTAAACAACAACTTGGCAGCATTTTAGGCAATGGCAATGGTAATGTAGACCCTATATAACACAAGTGGAGAAACTCAACTCTGAGGTCTGAGTCATCATTGGTGATGACCCTATTCCTACTCACAAATAACCCTAGGTTCCATCCATCCATCCATCCATCCATCCTCTTACCCAGTTCAAGGTTGCAGGGGCTGTTGGAACCTATCCCATCTGTCATAGGGCAAAAGTCAGGGTACATCCTGAACAGGTCGCCAGTCCATCACAGGGCTAACACAGAGACAGACAACAATTCACACCTACCACCGATTTAGACCCCTTTGGACTGTGGGAGAGTGGAGTCAAACCCACCTAACCATCACGCCACCATGTCACCAATCTGAATACATAAATTCTGATTGTATCAAAATGTTCTCCCAAGTCTTAAGAATCAGGGAACAAAGACAATAATCCTTCTGACACACTATATATATATATTTATTCGTTAGGGTTACTATCTATGATGACTTAGATCTCAGAAAGTTAAAGGAAATTAACTGATCTGGTCGTCATATTGATTTAATATTAAACCAAACGGCTTTTCAGCCAGATCTAATTCCAAAGTGATTTATGAGTTGCATTAAGCTGTTCTAAAAGACCTCTTTTAGACAATGTGCAGCTGCAGTCAACAGTATTCAGAGTCAGTGTTATTTATGGATTGTGAGTGTTTATCATTGCTGTGCCAGCAGCTCGGAGAGCTGTAGTTATGTACAGGACATTGTGCTCTCATTACAGAGCATCCAAGACAGGAAACAGATTTTGTTTTTCCTCCCACCCACAGTCTCTTGTTCATCCGAAACTCTGCTCAATTATTCTGTGAGCCAAACCGTAAAAGAATAAACCGTTTGAGACAAACAATCACACGGAAATCCTCTTATAGCCTGCAAAATAGGATAGTGTTTCTTATGGTTTGTTTGCCTGATATATCACTATTAACCACAATGGCACCTGTCTAAGGGCTTGACACATATGGCAGCAAGTGAACAGTCAGCTGATGCATTGGAAGCAGGAAAAATTGGCAGCACACAGGATATGAGTGACTTATGCAAGGGTTAAATTGTAATTGTTTGATGAGAGCATCTGAGCATTTCCAAAAGAGCAGGTCTTTTTTCTCCATGTAAGCAGTGGTAAACAGGGCTTCCCTTCATCAAAATGACCATCTGACAAACCCCAAACAAGCAAATTTAACCCCCTGAGGTCCAAGTCAACACTGGTGATTCAAATTTTAACCTAAGGCAATGAGAATATGGAATTTTTGTTTTTATTTTGTTACTTAAAGTTGTTCTCCTAAGTTTTAGCAATCAGGAAAGTAAGAAAATAGCTTTTGTAGTTTGTTTTTCCTGTCTCCAAAACACAGGGCTATGTTTAGGGTAACCACCTATGGTGATTTATACCTGAGAGGGTTAATGTAATGGCTGTGCTGTGACTTTGGTTGGAGACATGTTGTCTGGAAGCAACAGAACGTCTGTTACTTTTTTCACTTTCTTCTATCACTGAACAGAGCAGATGATGATAAATTTAGTGGCAAAATTGCTGACTTGTCAACAATGAGGTGAAGTGTGATTATCACCACGGTGCATGAAAGCAATGAAAGGTGCACAGAGCGGAATGGCAGACATTTTCATGTTTAAAAAAAAAATAAAAATGCATGAATCCCCAAACTGCAAAGTAAATATCAAACCAGTCAGTTTATAAATATTCAGGTGCAACCCTGATGGTTAATCACAAGTGTTCTTGGGCCGTCCATGCACCTAAGGAAAGAAAGATTGCAGTTGAAAGCTGTGGATTTCGGAAAGACATACAGTACTTTGCATCCTGTTTTCCCTAGCAAAGTCCCAAATTGTACCAAAAATGTATTAAACAGAGATGTAATCCGCATGAATTAATTCTGCACATCTGCTGGTTGATTTGATTTTGTTATTCTGTCATGCATAAAACAATACGCCCAACCCAAACAGGCTTAGGAGACACCCACAACAACAAATACTCACACCAGTGTGTCTGACTTCAGCAGCCACGCTACTTCAAAGTCAGTTAAATCATGTTCCTTCCCCATTATGATGCTGGTTTTGAACTTCAGCAGGTCAACTTGACCACATATGCATGCCTAAATGCATTGACTTGCTGCCATGTGATTAGCCGATTAGATATTTGCATTAATGAGCCGTTGAACAGGTGTACCTAATAACGCTGCCGGTGAGTGTACATATGCCGCAGTTCAGCTTCCTCAAAAACAGCATGGAGCTGTACAGCCCGCTGAGAATTCTGTAATTTACTCCTAAGGAAAACATCCCTAATTTACTCAATTTTCAACCAAATTAAGCAGAAAAGTAAATAGAAAATACACAACCTCACCATTTCACATTTTTGCCTTACTGATGCAGGAATTCGTCCCATGTCAGCATGAACAGCCAACTCAGACATCATTCAAACGGTCCCATGTTCTTCTGTAAACTAGAAATCACAATGATATAAAATAGTGTTTATTCGTTTTTTTGTTTGTTTTTTTTGGGGGGGTCCTAATGGGTTAGGGAGCTTTGACAGCCCTGTCCAACTCCCCTAGAATAACTGCCTGATACTCTAGAGACACAGCAAACCTCCTGGCAAGGGCACGTATTGATGTGCCATCCTGGAGCAGTTGGACTACCTGTGCAACCTCTGGAGGGTTCAGGTATCACCTCATGCTACCAATAGTGACACTGACCCCAGCCAAAAGCAAAACTAGTAAAAACAATAAATTAAAAAAAAAAACATCAGAAAAGATGAGGAGGGGACACATGTCAGTGGCCTCCACCTGCAAAACCATTCCTGTTTTGGGGGTGGTCTCATTGTTGCCCCTCTAGTGCACTGTTGTTGATTTCATTAACGCCAAAACAGCTTAAGCTGAACCTCCTTTGCTGCTTAACTGACCAGATCAATATCCCAGAAGTTTAACTGACTAGATGCCATACTCTAATTAAAAAATTGTTCCCTTATTTTATATACTTATTTATTTGAGCAGTTTATTTACGAACTTTTCAGCTTAAACAAAGGCTCACCCTGTGTTCTTCTCAATCTGCCTCTTCCTGATAACATCATAATCCAGATCAAATTAGCAGTTGCTAAATATAATTTTTCAGTGATCATTTGTCATTTTGAATTATTAATACTTGAGCTGAAGTTTTCTTAACTTTCAGCCAAACATCAGTTTGTTTTTGTATAAAAACTGAACCTGGTCTCACGACGATTAATTAATCTAATGATTTTTGTTCCTGGAAATGAATGCAGGTTTTTTGTTTTTGTTTTGGGTTTGTGTGTGTGTGTGTGTGCGTGTGTGTGTGTGTACATGCCTGAACATTATTTTCCCCACATTATGTCCACAACTTTTCATCAGTACAATTTGATATATACAGATTAATTTTCATGAGGACTCAACAGAAATCCTCATTAGGAGGTTGGAGGGTAGAAGTTGCACATATTGCTTCACTTGCCACAGACCAAAATTCAGGTTTTATATGTCACAGATTTTCATATATCAATTTTTTCATTATTGAATAATAAATAATAATTAAAATATGTTGCTTTATTAAGTGTAGGTATTAAAATCAACTTGGTTAGGGTTAGGTGTTAAAAACTACTGGGTTGGGTTTAGAAAAAGCTTGTGGTTTGGGTTAAAATACACTGATCAAGCTTTGCTTTCTTTGTTGCCAAAATGATGCCTCACTGCTTTCTCTATTTCTGCTATTTAATTGTATCACTTACAAATTCACGCTCTGTAACATGGAATGAGATGATAATTCATGTCACTGAACATGGAGAGAAAAAAAGCTGATTTTCTGTGGCTATTTCACAAAATGCTGTGACACTTGTCTGAAACTGTTCTCCCATTTCTTTTGGGATTTTAACCCTCTGAGGTCTAAGTTTAGATTAGATTAGATTCAACTTCATTACCATTACACATATATAAATACAAGGTAGTGAAATACAGTTTAGCATCTAATCAGAAATGCAAAGAGCAGCAAGTCTGATATATACAATATGTGCAGTATGTACAGTTAAGAGCAGTTATGTACGGATAAGAGCAGTATAAGAGGTGAGAATAAATTGCATTAATATACAGAAGGGCAAATATACAGATGTAGCATGGATTATATATATAGAAGTGAAAGAAAAGCACTGTGAAAATACTGTAACAGTGACCAATGCAAGTATGTACAAATACAATAAATGCTATAAAAAAATAAAATACAGACGTGGTCACTGGGAGAGATGAGGAGGGAAGAGGAGTGTGTAGTGGTGTGGGAGGGGACAGAAAGGGTTCAGCAGTGAACAGAGTTCAGTAGGGAGACAGCTGTGGGAAGAAGCTGTTCCAAAACCTGCCGGTTTTGGTCTGAAAGCTCCTGAAGCACCTTCAGGGGTCCCTGGAGGGGTCCCTGAGAATGTTGCGTGCCTGACGTAGATATCTCTTCTTCTGGAAGTCCTCAAGCGCAGGAAGTAGAGTTCCTGTGATAAATGGGCGGTTTTCACCACCCTTTGCAGTGACTTGCGAGCAATTCCCATACCACACTGTGATATAGTTGGTCAGGATGCTCTTAATAGCATAGTGGTAGAAGTTGCCCAGGTTGTCAGCAAACAGATGGTTCTTCTTCTGTGTTCTCAAGAAGAAGAGGCGCTGATAGGCCCTCTTAACCAGGCTGGAGGTGTTGGTCGTTCAGTACAGGTTCTCTGAGACATAGGTCCCCAGGAATTTGAAGCTGGAGACATGTTCAGCACCCATACCATTGATATGGATGGAGTCATGTGTGTCTCCCTTCTTTTTCCTAAATTCCATAATGAGCTCCTTAGTTTTGCTGGTGTTCAGGAGCAGGTTATTGTCAGCGCACCATGTGACTAGGTGCTTAACCTCTGGCCTGTAATCAGACTCATCATTGTCACTGCTGAGTCCAATCACTGTGGTGTCATCTGCAAACTTGATGATGGAGTTGGATCCATACATGGGCCTGCAGTCATGGGTGAAGAGGCAGTAGTAGAGGAATGGACTCAGAACACAGCCCTGTGGTACTCCAGTGTTTAGTGTGATGGTTATCGAGCGGTTGTGGCCTGACCTAACATGGTGAGGTCTGTTGGTCAGCAAGTCCATGATCCAGTTGCAGAAGAGGTACTGACTCCAAGATCCCTGAGTTTAGCCTCAGGGTGTGCAGTTTGTTGTTTGCTAATGGCCACATGAAGCTCGATTATGGCAGGGTTAGCATTAGCATCTGGGGGGATATACGCAGCTGTTATTACAGTAGAGGTGAACTCCCTCAGCAGATAGAACGGTCTACACCTAAGCATGAGAAACTAGGTCAGCTGAACAGTGTCTTCCAACAATGACAGAATTTGTACACCAAAACTTGTTAACATAAATGCACAATCCTCCACCTTTTGTCACCAGAGTCATCAGCTGTTCTATCTGCCTGGAGAGTGCAGCATCTAGCTAGTTTGACAGCATCGTCAGGTATTACACTGTGTAGCCATGTTTCTGTGAAAATCATGACATTACAATCCATAAGTCTCTTGCTGTGGTTGATCCGAAGTTGTAACTCGTCCATTTTGTTCACCAACCACTGCACATTAGTGAGGAAAATGCTGGGTGAAGATAGTCAGTGCAGTGTTAGCTTAGCTCTAGCCCTCCACGTTTCTGTTTACAGTCTCTACGCTGCTGGCGAGCATTTCCGGCTGGCCGAGTAGTCTGCGAAGTGTCTTCTGAGCTCAGGGAAGAGTCGAAGGTTGTTGATAAAACAGTCGGAGTTGTGCAAACCTATATCCAAAAACTCCAAACTCTTTTTGCTGAATAGCAAAGAGGAATTTTTTAGTTTTGGATATTAGAACAATTCTTTCTTTGACTGCTGAATGACAAAACCTTGAAGAACACATTTTAGCATATATGTCCTGGCTACGTCAGCACCAATGATGACTTATACTTAATACTTAGAGTACTTTGGGAAACTCAGGGGAATTAATGCTGTTTGCAGACATAGCCTACCCATAAAAAAACAAACAAACAAAAAAAACTTCTCTTTCCTGAGGTCTTGATGCAAACTCTTACTCCCTTGTCCTGATCACTCAGAGAGCTTCATTCAAGTCTCCACATGCTTCATCTCTACCGCCAGCGTCTATACTCCAGGGGGATCCAGCACTACTTACGACCGTTGCTAGAGTCCTCTCTGCTATGTAGCTTCATCGTAATACATTACTCAAACGCTGCATGGACTCTTTCAAACGAAAGCTCCTTATTGATTTTCAATGAGAATGAATGAAATTCAATGAGACATGCAATATCAACTTTTTCTCCATTTTGCCCATTTAATGTCATCTTTATTTCGGTTGTGCAGGTGGCGCAGGTTCAAATTTTTTTAAACTTTCACTACAGTGCCCAATAAGCCTAGCACTCTGAACCTCAGCTGCATGCTATAAATCATGTCAAAATGTGATTTAGAATGCAGCACCCTGTCACCTCCTTTGTGAAAGCAGCTACAAAATGGGTCCTGCTCATTTTTGTTGGAAGTCCTTCAAAATCCCTGATTAGACCCAGGAAAGAGTGTACCAAGTTTGACTGCCGGACCATATTGGCTTTCAACCTTTAATTGCATTGCAGCTTCATTAATACTTTAAGGGTTATGATTCCCGTTGCTGCTGCAGCTCCTATACAGAGCTCTATAATCACACAGTCTGCATCCAGCTAGTAAATAATTAAACAAGGTACAGTATGTTTGACAGCTTCATTAAAGCTGCTTGGTGGGTTAGATTATATCAAGCTGGCTGGAGGCGATGCAGGTGCAAAGCCTCGTCTTTCAGCGATCACTGAGTTTTCTCAAGACTCCACACTGCAGCATGACTGTGAGCAGAGGTAAGGTACTGATTCTTTACTGTTTCCTGACAAGCATGTGCTGGTGACATCATTTAACAGCATCAGATAATGGCTTTATTTGTCATTATCATTGCAGTCATCCATGCTAAAGCACTGAGGGAGGAACCAGAATCTGTTGTTGTGTGAAGTTAATTTCATTAGCACAATGAGGGAGGTGGGAGTTTAGTGGGAAAAAAAATTGCAGCTTGGAGGCAATAATTTCTAAGTAAAACTATAGTTTCATAACCACAACCTTTACATGTTTTTAGCAAATAGATTCTGCAAAGGAAGTGCATGCAGTATTGTGAAATAGTTCACTGGTACTCAAGTGAGAAAGTCTCTTCTAATACAGAAAATCTGGTGTCGGTTTGAATTTTTAAAAGCCTTAAAACAAACAGGACTGAGCAGAACAGGCACATTCAGAGGTCGAGACTCGGACAATCCTTTCAGTTCCTCAACATCTGCCTCCGGTAAAGAAAAAGTTTGTCCTTGGCTTTCTTTGTGTTTAACATGTGGAAGCCTCCCCCCACACTGCATATAACTCATCCAGACAGATTTATGACTTTCAGTGAGCCTGAGGCTGCTCAGCACAGAAGGCTGATCTGCTCTCCAAGAAAAACAAACATCAATAATTTAGATGACACGTAAAATATAAATATATTAACCCGGTGGCACAAAGACAAAAGAAAGAGATTGAAAAGTAAAAATTGATTAATACATATGAAATCTATTTTTCTGAAACAGGTGCTTGTTCAGTCAAGCCTAGAATAGCCCCAGCAATAAATGAATTATAGAAGCAATCTATCAAGGACGAAAAATAAAAGCATTTTTGGGTCCTCAAATGTCAGAAATGGCAAATTTATAGACTTGAATGTCAATCAGAAGTGAAAATCTTTGCACTTTGGACTATTATTCAAACTAATAAATAAATAAATAATTAAGACATTATCCTTGGTCACTGGAACTGGTAATAATCATGTCTGACATGTTTAAAAATAAACAAATTAAGAGATTCATTCCAAAATAATAACTTTTGAAAAGTAATGAATACATGAAACATCAAACTGTGAACTTTCCTATTTTATCTGCTTCCCCACAAATACAAAATTACATTTTTCATTGATTTCATTGTCATGTTCAAGTAACCAGTTTGAGATGATTAGAGCTTTGCAATATGGTGCATTATCCTGACGATGGGCCATAAAAGCATGGAGATGGTCAGCATCAATACTCAGGTAAGCTGTGGGGTTTAAACCATGCCAGTTAGTACTAAGGGGCACAAAATGTGCAAAGAAAACATCCCCCACAGCTTTACACCACCCCAAACTGTTGATACAAGGTAGGATGGATCCATGCTTTCACATTATTTGTGCCAAATTCTGATTGTACCATCTCAGTGTGGCAGCTGAAATCAAGAACAAGCAATGTTTGCTTCAAATTTCAGTTTTTCCCTTTTTGGTGAGCCAGTGCTAACTTTGAGCCTCAGTTTCCTCTTCTTAGCAGACAGGCATGGCACCCAGTGTGGTCTTCTGCTGCTTTAACCCATCTGCTTCAAGCTTCGATGTGTTGTGCATTCAGAAATGCTCTTCTACATGCCTTGGTTGTAATAAGTGTTACCTAGGTTATTGTTGGCTTCCCAACAACTAAGCTGAAAGCAGTCTGGCTAGTCTCCTCTTACATCAGCAGGACATTTTTCCCCAGAGGACTGCCACCTGCTGGGTATGTTCTCTTTTTTTGTCCAGTCTTTTTTAAACTCCCAGTAGATCAGCACTTCTAAATACTCAGACCAGCACATGTTCAAGGTTACTTACACTACATTCCCACCTCAGGCGAAAAAGGCCTGAATCCTATGTTTTTACCCACATGTGACCCATACCTGATTTGTCTACAACAGTCTGAAAAGCCCAGATCTGTTTTTTTTTTCAGATCAGATTCAGGTCACTTTCATTTGTGGTCCTGAAACTCCAGTCTGAATGATCATATCGGATTTCATCTGACTTTCCATTGAAGTGAGAGAGACGTTATAATCAGACAACATTGATGGAGCTACTCAGTGGAAAGAAAGTGAAGTTTTACTCACACGCTGACATGTGTAGCATCCATATTTACTTCTGTAAACACAGCGTGCCGTGTGTGAGGTCACACTTTCGACCGTTCACACTGGAGTTTGATGGCGGTCGCATTTAAATTTTAATGTGGACTACCACGCAAAAAAATCAGCAAAAAAACTGACTTGCCTGCAGTGGGAATGTCGTGTTGCATCACTTTTCTTCCCCATTCTGATGCTTGTTTAAACTTCAGCAGTTTGTCTTGACCACGTGTTTCTAAATGCAGTGAGCTGCTGCCATGTAATTGTTTACTTAGATATTTGTATTAACGAGCAACTGAACGGGCAACCTAATGAAGTGGCTGTGAGCATATCTCATGACTCGTAATCCCTTAGTCAGCACCCACATCCCTCAGACTGGAGAATCAACTGATGCTAAAGGTTCCCCAGCTGTGTTTTTACTCTTATGGTGCCAGTGTTGTGGAACAAGCTTCCTCTTAGCTTTAGAGGAGCTCAGTCATTTTGAAATATCAAAAATCTTTTGATAGTTGAGGCTTTTGTACATCGTTTTATAATGTATTTTTGCTATTTTTTTGTAAATTCTATGAAGCAAATTTTAAATGTAGGTTAAAATGGTGTTATAGCACTATAACAAAAGGACAAGTGCATCATTATTATTATTATTATTATTATTATCGGCTAACATTAGATGAGAAACTGGAGACAGAGAAAAAGAAATGATGCCAGTGGCGCTAGATGAACAGGTCGAAGCCAAAATAAGACAGTGTTGTGAGGTAAACACATGACGAGAAGCAAGCATGCAAATTGAAGATGCCGGTCTTCCAGCAGAGCTGCTATCGATTGTTATTCCTGGCAGAGACATGTATATTAGCAAAGAAAACACTCACGGGTGTGACCTACTTCCTGCTGCTGTATTTACACGCACAGAGCAAACACACAGCAAGCGACACATTTACTGCACATACATGCAGCATATTCAAACACAATGCACATACAATGAAACTACACGCAAACAAGTTGCAAATGCGCAGCACATTTCAAACATACACATTACTATGCTCGACTGTACGTCTGAACCACTCCTTCACATTCTACAGCAACAGAGCACCGTACCTCATTAAAACATGATGTATCATTCCTGTACTCTGCAGCGGTTACGTCACAGACGTCTGATCGACCCTGAAAAGTTTCAGCTGTTAAGTGTGCAAATGTTCAATATTAAAGTAACATAATGAGGTTATTTAACAGAAAGGTTAAACATATTTGATATACTCATTGTGATAAACCCACAAAGAATTTTAAGCTGACTCTGCAGTTTCCCCAGAGAGGCGAGGCACAAGAATCCTGAATGGAAATGAAGTCCTACGAGGAAGTGTGGCAACGATCTTGGCAGCAGAGGTGCCGATCACGTCGGTACTCTGGATCGAGCCCTGATGCTGCTCAACTATACTGTAAGTTTTGCATAGGAGCTTTGGCTACTCCCTTGTATTCCCGTAGTGAGGCCACCACAGCAGATGAATCCACATTGGTAATTTGGCACAGATTTTACACCAGATGTCCTTCCTGATGGAACCCTCCCATTGAGGAGTGTTTGCGTCTCCAGCTGGGCTCAGACCAGGGATCTTTTGCAAGGGAGGCAAATGTGTGAACCACAACACTACAGGGACACTGCAATGTATGTTTTACATGAGAGGCAAATAAAAGCTTTTTTCACCTTTTTCTGGTAAAGTCATTAAAGGGTTTTATACTAAAATTGGACTAGTGACCCATTTGAACAAATACAACATGTTTTTAGGTGATTCAATATAGCTTCCCAGAGGTGCTGCCAGGACACTGCTTAATGATGTTTCAGCTCCTGGTTTCGGTTATGAGCATTGCTTTTGCTGTTTGCTGTTTTTGCTGTGTTCTCTCCCTAACATTGTGGGGTTTTTTTCTTACAATATAAAGTGCTGTTTTTGTGAAGTGGCAGAAGTGGAAACCCTAAACTGTAAAGCACTCCTCCTGATTTCAAGCTAAACTGACTGACAAGCTAAATAAACAGAAGACCTACTGGTCTTACTGTATAATCAGGAGTAATGTTGCAACTAGATGTGATAGGACTAGTTTTAAAGTTGCAGTTCTGGTTTGTAATTGTTTTTCTCTACATTTGCTGTGTGCTCTGAGATCAGTACTTTTCCCTTCGCCATTGCAGTGTTTAACCCTTTATGACCTACAATAGAACAAGTCTGCCAGAGCTTCACTTTACATTTGTACATGTTGCAGTGCTATTTTTTTGAAGAATTTAGACTTGCTATACATCAATACAACCCTTATATCCCAAGTTTAATAATATGCATCTAATAAGTCTATAGTACCTAAATAGCTAAAAGGTGCAAGAAACCACAGAGAAATTGAAAATTTTTGACACATTTCTCTAGATACAGAAATGTCAGTTGTATCACTCAAAATTGTGAATGAAGAAAGCTGCAGAAAATCCTTTCAAAAAGCAGAAAATTTGCTTTGAGTGTGTTCATAACTTCATTTTTGAGTTACACTTATTTATATAAATTGTACCAAAAACAAAAATAAAATGCATAGTGTGCACAATTTGCAAAAGACAGCATCTACATCAAAATAAACTATTTCTACTAAAGCAATCAAAGTTCTAAGTGTCCCAGGAAATTGAATACAGAAAGGCACAAAGCCAAACACCACTTTTCAATAGCATAAGCGGAGCTGTGATAGGCCTGCAATTCAAAACTACAATTCCTGGGTAAATGACATCACTTCCTGTTGTAGGAAGTACTGCAAACAGCTTATCAGATCAGTAAAGCATCTGCATCTGGATTATGATGTTTCTGCTGAGTGTGTAACGTCTCCGGTTTTATATGCAAAACAATTTTTGCTCTCTTATTTGGTTTATTCTACTGTCATTTAAAAATTGATACAAAAATGGGATCCCTGGCACTCCAGTAAAGGGTTAAATTGATTTATTTAATTAGTCTTTGTATTCATTATGTCTTATGCAAATTGTTCAATAAAGTTTTATTTTACGTATCAGTGTTTTACTGTGATTTTTGGGTATTGTTTTGGACCTGCCAGGAGAAGCATTTTTGTATGAAAGGAGTCACCACCCCTGCCCAGCACAAGTTATCTAACAAGTATAAAACCCTTCTGTCTGTGGTCTATTCCCCTCAAGCTGTACACCCACTTTTCACAAATGTTTAATTTTACTGAAGCCTCATCTGGCTTTTTCCTCTTTTATGCATGAACAAGAGTAAGAGTGGAGGGTCTTATTAAATATGTCCTCCACCACTAAAGTAAATTCACACACTGGGACATGATGAGGAGATTAGTGCAGATGGTTGAAATCGCTGCTATATTACCTGTCCTGACACTTTAATTACTGGCATATTTGAAACCGGATGGTTTTGCTGTGAAATTAAAAAATAGGTTCTATCACTATTTTCATCAAGTAAAGAATAAGGAAGACATCAAATCCTCCCACGGTGTGTACTGTTTGTACCTGTCTCAGAGTCAAAGAAAGTGCAAACGCTGCTTTGGGGAATCATCAAACTGATTTTACAAACATTGCATCAGATTTTATCTCATTGAAAAAAATAACAGAAATGGTTTATTCGAGCATACAAAGGAGCCCATTCTTTCTCTCCCTTAATGCATCTCCATTTTCTCCCTGAACTCTCTGACTGTTTCTCTTTTGTTATATTACCCCTGCTTTCTTTGGGGTTCAGAAAATCCATTTATACACAAAAGGAGCATGTAAGTGATCGAAGGATGAAGCCCAGTGTGTTTATTCCACAGTGGCCGAGTTTGTGCAGGAAAATAGTAAGCACAGAGTCTTATTGGGAATGCTATGGTGATTTCTGAATAGTGGCATGACCACATGGTTCTATATTGGAAGCAGAAAAGAAGAAACAGGGGAAATAAGGGTTAAAAGGGCAAGAAGAGCTCAAAGGAAAAATGAAGAGAAAAGACACATGTTCTCAACTAATAAGACAGAGATCAACAAATGGATTCGGTTTAATCTTCTGTCTGTCTTTAGGGTAGCAGAACAACAAAAACAACAAAGATTAAATCTGACCCTTTGTGGTTTAAGTTGTGAGTCATTTGCATGGCAGAAAGAGAAAATATGAATCATTTGCAGGAACCACGACTCTGACCTTTGCACTTTATACTACTGACTCACATACAGTACAGCTTGCTTTTTTTAACATCTGAGGAGACATCAAACAGCTTCATATTCATATTTCTCAAAATTTTTATTAGAGGGCGCTGCCTGTATAGCCAGTCGTGAAAAATTAAGTACATGCCATGATTCAGTAGCCTGTATCTTTAGCAGCAATAAATTGAAATAATGGTTTTCTGTATGACTTTCAGTTTCTCATGTTGACGTGGAGGAATTCTGACCCACACTTGAATGAATGAATGAGTGAATTTTGGCTCACTCTTCTTTAAAACATTGCTTCAGGTCATTGAGAATTGCAGGAATTCCTTTATGCGCAGCTCTCTCAAGGTTTCTTTTTCAGTCATTCTGTTGTAGATGTGTCGGTGTTCTTTGAATCATTGAAAGCTGTTGGACAGATGGTCTCACAGTTGACTCTTGAATACTTTCGTAGTCAAATCATTAAGTGCAAGGAGCCCACGTCCTGTGGCTGCCATACAAGCTCAAATCATGGCTGCTCCACCACCATGCTTGACAGTTATGAGGAGTTTGCACCGATATGCTGTTTTTGCCAAATATGCCGCTGTGCATGATGGCCACATATCTCCACTTTGATCTCATCTGTCCATAGGACATTGTTCCAGAAGTTTTGCTCAGATGCAAACCTAAGCCATGCAGCTATATCCTTTTTAGAGAGAAGGAGGCATTCTTTTGGCGACCCTGAGCTTGAACTTGTCACGAGCTTTAACATTTAACATGCTAACTGAGGCCTGGAGAGTCTAAGATGTAGCTCTTGTTGTTTTGCAGTTTCTCTAATCACTGCATGGTCTGACCTTGGGGTGAACTTGGTTGGAACTTCCACTCCTGGGAATATATGGCACTGTGTTAACATACACCTGAATGTGTCAGACCAGTAAACAGCCAAAAGGTCTGATTTTGTAGAGGTGGTCACACTGGGTGATGATTAATTAGCCAAATGCATTTGAGAATCAGCATGTGGCCGCTACTTACCCTCTAATTCCTGTGGAAGCATTAAGGCTGGGTTTCCACAGGACTGAGAACTTTCTTTTTCACAATACTGCATGATTATATATTGTTTTTTAAGAAACTGAGAAACATTAAAAAGTCACAGAGCCACCTCAATTTTATTTATTTAGTTTTTGTTTTTTAAATGATGTATTAGTTAAAAAATGTTGGCACTGAATAACCATTGGCTGGATCTTTATTTCTTTCATGGTTGAAAAATAATTCCAAAATAAAAGCACTGACATTGTGACATTACTTAAACACTGGCTCAAGGTACTTCTCAAAAGCTGTCTGGACATCACAGTATCTTTCTACCAAGAGAAAGCCTGTGTTAAAGAATTGCTTCCTACCATCAATTAGAATAAAATGAAATGGCCCAAGGTTTACCCAAATTTAAGCCTTACACTTTCAGGAGCTAATTGACTTGACAGATAAAGCGTAGCATCCCTGGGTTTATGATGCCAACATGAGGGAACAGAGAGGCTATGGTTGGAAGAGTCCAATGCTTTTTAATTTGCTTTTAATTTCTCATTTTGTCAGAAACAGTGAATAGACCTCCACTGTACATGGAAACAACATCAACATCCATAAATCTGAGGTTTAGTTTTTGCAATTGTACTGTAACCAGTTTCGACCAGTGTTTGAATCATGTTTGCTGTGATGGAAAAGACAAAATTAACTAAATGTGAAGTTTTTGGGGGGGAAGTTTCACAAGCATCAAGTGCATGAAAATATTTCCTTGTTTTGTAAAATTAAATTTGGCTGTATTGTTTTTTTTTTTTTTATTTGTTCTGTGTGTGTGCACATGCACAGTATATGTTACTTAATGTTTTTATCAGGCCTTTGGTTGGCCTGGCCTTAAATGTGCTATATAAATAAAGCTGACATTGACATTGACATCAATAAATGCATTTAATTATCAGATATAACCAACTTAATTCTTATCCGTTGTGTGTGTGTGTGTGAGATTTATTTTTATTGTTCTTAATATTGTGGGTCTTTAGTTTTGGGTTATGAGAAGTGCGTAATCAAAATACAGAAAGATGCAAATAAAATTGTTAAAAATGCACGAGGTAAAATCTACAACTCCAGAGACAAAACCTTCTAAAGTAAACAGCTGTGACTAAGTACAGTAGTCAGTTAATATCTACTCTTGGGTGATACATATTCAAGCATTTCTTAGTGACAGGCTTTTGTTTTCTAGCATCGAGTCTGTTGCCGTGATTCACTGTGTAAAGTGGAGAGTTGGAGGATCTGTGATCACTGATGAGAGAAACCAGGCCTGAGAGATGTGTGTTTATTCCTGGATGATCCTCCAGCAA